>CM016563.1:20800335-20903191 GCA_003412495.2 Echium plantagineum | reverse complement strand
GCTAACCCCAATTATTTCCTCGAAGAGAATGACTACTTAAGGGGATGCTGCTAACAACACACCTCTCTAAGTACACGAAAGAATGGAGAAAAGATTTCAAGCCAAAGGAGAAGAATAAGAAAAGCACACGTTCAAACACTATCAACGCTATTCAGACCTATTACTTAAAGCAACAAATCCCAATCGAACCTTGGTTGAGCGACGTTAGTAGTTGTGGTTGGGGTGCTTGATACAGTATGAGAAGGCTGAGGCGTCGTCTTTGATGGTGCTGGTGTAGATTCAAAGGTTTCCCATTGTGTGGTAATGACGACATCCCCAGAGCTCGAACGGCTTGATTGGCTTGGCGTCGAGTGGCCTCTGCCTTGAGGGCGCTCTGTAGCAGGGCCATTACTATTGGATTTGGCTGTAACGTTTTTTACCTTCATCACATCAAGCGTTTCAATATACTTCTGTACTCTTTTAACCTGGCAAAGATGTCCGATGCAATTTTCAATATAAAGCTAGCATAATAGGATGCCTTACAATGTAGTACAACCATGTCATACCTGCATCTTCCTCTGCAGTTTGACATCGTCATAGGCAGCGGGGATTCCATCCAATTTAACCAGTTGATTCATCAATAACTCGGTCAATTTCACGATGTCCTTCTCCACAATTTTCGCACCTCTAGAATATACAGTTTCAAGGGCAGATACCTAGCACAATTTCAAGAAAGCAAACAATCCTTAACAACCTTGATCCCATATATACCATTGCAATGAAAGTGAATGAATAAATGATATATTACCTCTGAAGCAAGTCTATCAACTTCCAAGCTAATTTCAGATATAGATTTAGACGCCTTCTCCATTTTCGCATTCTTCCTCATCTCAAGGTACCTCCTTTCAAGGCTCATCGGATCCTCGACTAATACAATTTTAGACTTATCCTTCACCCCGGAAATATCAAGAAACGCCTTTGAATCTTTCTCTTTATCCTTGAATAGTAACTTCTGATCTTGGTGATGCAGCCCTGTTGGCCCTGCTAACATCTTTTTCAACTCCCCTATATCCATAATCATCATATCAACAATAACCAATGATGATTATAGTAATAATACTCCCAATCAACACAAAAAAGTTCATAAAAAATCACATATTCATTACCTAATACTCTCTCTCCCACTAACCATTACAGTTGACCAATCAATTAAGATGCAAACATGTTTAGCTTAAATAACTCTTAATCTACTTCATTTCATACAAAAATATAAAATTTGTATAACATAAAATTAAATTGCACTTAATTACACAATTATCATTTATACTTACCAAAAGTAGCTTGAGAACTGATATTAATCTCGTGGTAAATGGATCCATATTTGACCCGAACACGAATGGTAGGTGGAGGGGGCCTATTCTCTTCTGCATCACTTCTTTTCTGGACCAACATACCACCAGGCCTAAGTTCCCACTCACCTTCCTCACCACCACCTGTTCTATCTCTTCCACCACCACCGACGACGCCAGCAGAACCACCATTCGTCGGTGGCATAGCAGTTGCCTTAGTCCTCATCCTCATCATCTTCAACTATTAAAAATATCAATAACTCAAAAGTAATTAGCCTATAGTTTTTGGCGCCGACAGTTCTTAAAACAGAGTAGATAAGATTCTTGAACTTAAGCATATATTTCCCTATTCTATATGTTACACTTCGTTAAGATCGTTGATACATGTAATATTTGATTTTATAGACTAATTTTAAGAAAAGTACATGTGTAATGAATTAATGCAACAGAATATACAACATATGATCAAGACTCGTCCAAAAAGTATACACACCTTTTGAAATTCAAGAAATAGAAATGATCTTAAAGTCTTGAACAGCAAGAATGAAAGTGGAGATTAAATATGAGAATGCAAATTGGGCATGAATGATATTGGTTGAATTGGTGAGTTTGTTTGACTTACAGATCTTGGTATTTGAAGATTTGGAGATATATGGAAGAAAATAATGTGAAGGCCCGCTAAAATCTGCCAAAATTGTCTATATCTCTGTAATAAGAGAATCTTGTAGTAACCTTCTGATTTGTCTGAAGAAATACCAAAGAGAAAATCAATGCCTAATGTAGGAAAACAAACCAATATGCCTAAACATGCTCCTATGTGTCTCTTTGATTTTTTTTTTTTTTTTTTTTTGTGTGTGAAAAACCTCACAAAAATTGGGGGTGGGGTGGGGTGGGGGGGGGGGGGGGGAGGGGGGGGGGGTTGTTGGCCAGAAAAACAAGGAGTAATAAAAGATAATTCTAGTAGAAAACTAGGAACTAGCTAGACTAATAAAAAGATAATTATAGTAGAAAACTAGGAACTAGCTAGAGATGAGGCATTTATATATATTTTCAAATTTTATGTTTGTTTATCCAAAATATGTCAATATAAGAAAACAAACTTTGTCTTAGATTATTCGTAGCAGATTCCTCATAAATTTTTTCTAAAATCAACTTCTCATATTACTTTATCAAATTTAGAATCTACTTTAGCATTTCATACAAAATCAGATTACCTATTTATAATTTTTTCTATATTTTTTAGTTCCAAGTTGAAGACAACTCAAATTATTTAAATGATGAAGACAAAATCAAATTATTTTAATATGAAGATGAAAATAATAAAAATTGAAATAATTAATAATTAGTTTTTCATTTTAAAAAAGAAGATTAAAATAATAAAATTTGAAATAAATATATATTTTTAAGCTTCAATATAACTTTTTAGCTCCAATATGAAATAAACTTATAGAATCAATATATTTATAAAAATAAAATGAAGGGATATAGTATTTTATTGTGAAAGTATATATTTGGGGACGGTGTAAAAATAGGTTTGGTGATGAGCTTTGATGGGAATTTTTTTGATGGTTTTTTATAGAATAGGGAATCTGATATTTGTGTATTTTTACTCTTTTTCGTAAATTTCCTATTTTATATATAGAATATGGAGTGTTTTGAGGCATCTGTTGCGAATGCTCTTATATGTTTTTAATATGGGTGATGCTAAATAGTACTATCATCCTAAATGATTGTGACATTTTGACTTTTCACGGTCAACAAATGATAAAAAGTTGATATTTTAAAAATACATATTGAGACGAACCTAACAAGATCTCATATGACTATATTATTTTTATCATTTAATGAGAATTTATGATCAATTTTTTTAAAATTTAATCAACAAAAGTCAAAATATGACAATCATTTAGGGATGGAAGGAGCACAATATACTTATATCACTTATTTATTACTTCCTCCATCACTAAAAGATTGATACATTTTAACTTTTGGTGGTTAACAAAACGCAATTTAAAACATAAATATCTCTTATTCTACATCCGAAAAAATTATAAAAGGTTGATATGTCAAAAATATATATTGAGATAAATCTAACAAGATTTCATATGACTAAATTATTTTTCTATCATTTAATGAGAATTCATAATCAATTTTTTAAAAATTTAATCAACAAAAATCAAAATATGACAATCATTTAGGGATGAAAGGAGTACAATATACTTATATCACTTATTTATTACTACATCATATCAAATTATTAAAATATAGGTTTTGATTTGTACTCTGTTACATCCAAACATTGATCACACATTCTATTTTCTCAATTTTGTCCTTGAATTTACTTTATATTTAAAGTGCAAAAATGAAAGACCTAAAATATTCTTCCAAACTAGTGAGAATCAAGAAATTAATATATAGTTGTTGCAGAGATAAGAAAAGAAATCCACACTCCTAGCGAGGAACTAATTGATATGCAAATAATTGAAATAAAATCATAATGGAAAATTTCAAAAGGATAATTTTAAAATAAGAGCAAATTGACAGGTGGTGTTCTTATTAAAAGTGTAAAATCTTGGAGGAGTTAAATCATGAGATATATCTCAACCGATCAGGGGACTGAAGCAACAGACGAGTCTAATGATACTTTTTACTCTAGTTATTTATCAGTTGAGTTATACCTAGAAAACGTGACAGTGTTGTTATTGTATATAGATATTATAGATAACATTTGTGTTTCAATATACTCCTTCCATCCCTATTTAATAGACCCATTTTGACTTTTTAGGTCAAACTTCGAAAGTTTTGACCGTAAATTATTATTAATCGATAAGAGATAAAATAATCATATGAGATCTTGTTAGATTCGTCTCGATACATATTTTTGAAATATCAAGTTCTTATAATTTTTAGACATATAAAATTAAAAATATTTACGTTTTAAATTGTGTCTCGGAGACCGTGGAAAAGTAAATGAGACTATTATTTAGGGATGGAGGGAGTATCAACCAATTGATATTCCAATTTCGGTGCCATTATTACATTAAATGAAAAAATCCAGTTTAGAAACAACATTATAATAATGATTTATTTCTATTTTTATTCTGCTGGATCTAATACATGTGCTGTTACAAAATACATAATCTTACTTCTGTTTAATTAATTAGAGCCCCTAAAGTATGTCATACTTATCAATTTAGGGGTTATATTAATTTTCCTACTTTCTAATTTGCCCCCGGGTTCGATAATTTTTTAGAAGAAGGTGTAAATTAAACTTGCTCGTTTTTTTCAAGATGCCTGGGTGATCCATATTAAAAAGGGCAAGTTAGGAACTATATATAGCATAATATTTTAGGAATAAATTTAATATATAAAAGGTTACATACATTTTTAATTAAACTAAAATAATATTAAACTTAAGACTATAAAACAACCCCATCTTTCACTTCCCTCTGGATACCATGACAGGGAGGAACAAAAAAGGATGGGTGGGTAGGGGTCTTTTTATTAGGGGAGGGTGGGGAGGATTAGCATCATTTTTAATTATTTAATTAATATTTAAAGAATTAAAAGTTAGACTCCTATCTTTGTTTATATTAAATTAGCCCTAACATAAAATTTGCATTTTTTCATGTTAAGTGAGTTGTAGCTACTTTTTGGTGGAAAATGTCGTTTTAAGGGGTAAATTAAAAAAATAAGAAAATATAGAATATATTTTTAAAAAATGAAATAATATAGTCTCTGAATCGATATGTTAGCATACTTTAAAGGGGAGTCTAGGAAATTAACCCTATTTTAATTTGGCATCATATTGAAGTACTGATTGTTTTTACCAAATGTTATACCACTTAATAAATAAGCAAACTTTTGATGTCTTTTTTTATTAATAGTAGTGTTTACACAAATTAAGAAAATAATAAAAATGGTGAGCATTGTACTCCTACTTAATGTAGTATGGAATATTTGACTTTCTAGATGAAGTCCTCACGTGTTTTTATTGGTGTTATTATCTTCATTTATACTAATTTAAATGAAAATAACGAACGGTAAAGTAAATCAGCCTTTCTCATGCCTCCTCGTATATGTTACTCCTTTATACATTGAAACATCTTATGTGGTCTTAACTTCTCATAATATCTACAAAATTGAATAGACAATTAAATTTAATTAAATAGCATGAGATATGGAAGAACCATTGAGAGGAGTAAATGATATGAATATATCCCCTTCAAAATAAATTATGCATGCTATTCATTGAAGACCTTGACGTTACATTTTAATCCTCTAAAAAAGAAAAAAAAAATTGAATGAACAAATTATGCTTTAATTTTGATGAAGTTAAAGTATGTACATCAGTTCCCTCAAAAACTAAAACAGAATTTAAAAAATTAAAAATATAAAAAAGTAATGTTTTATCAGTTTTCCTAAAATAACTTGAGCTCCAAATAAAATATTCACCGGTTACCACACTTCTATCCACTCGTTTTTTCCTCTTACATTTTGTCACCACTTTTTTTTCTTATTAATTCGTACAGATCAATGAATCACTTAAATCAATTTGGTTAATGTTTGGTTGTATTTTTTTGTTGCATTTACTCATAGGTCTTCATTTTGTTAGTCTATGTGTTCTTTATTTGTATTGATTGAATTATAATATATGTTTTGTATGAATTGTCATTTCATCAGGTTAATTTAATTTTTTCAGTGCTCTTGCGATAATGATATTATACCAAATATTTCTTCAGTAGCAGGAGAAGTATTTAAGTCTGTGTTCGTTTACTTGAATATACACTTTTAAAATAAAAAGTTAATTACAAAAAATAAATTTATAAAAAAATTGACATTTATATCTATATAATAATATAATTAATTGTTTTGAACACCCACTTTAGCATAGTTAGATCCGCCCATAAGGAGAAGTCTTTAATTGTATAAACGAGCGCGATCGGTGATAAGAATGATTTTGTTCGATAATTGGAGACTGATTTAGTTAGGAGTTGATTAATTGAAATAGTACTTTTCCTTGCAAGAATTTGTTGACGACTTTTGAGAAAATTTAAAATTTATTCGTAAGTTATTTGACTCTTATATGGATTTTAAAAAACATAGTTACTGGAAATTTTAGAAATAGTGATATATTTGAAATATTAATTTTTGATGTTTGATGAATAATAAGAAAGTTGATAAGGTACAAACAGAAAATATTAATGTTAAAAATAAAAAAATGACAATAAAAAGTAAATTATTGAGAAAATTTTAGAGAAATTGATGTACATGATCTAATAATAATAGTAGTCAGTGGTTATGATAATTGACATGAATTAATATGTTTGGATCCCGTCAGTGCTATTAGCTATAAGATGACAACCTGATACGAAAACATAACTACTTGTTATTGTTTAGTAATGATCACAATATACTAACTTCTTTTTTCTGGTTTGATTGAGACGATTAAAAAAAATAGAGCCTTAAGGGTATCAAGAATTTAATAAAAGTCAATATCTCTTGAAATGCTATTTTCTTCTCGTCCTTTTCTTCATCGATCAGTTGTCCGTGGAGTGTTGTGATTATAATCCAAAAATTTAAACGCAAATGATATTGGTAGTATACTTATGTTTAGTAACCAATCGATTTATCAAAAAATATTCTTAAAATATATTATTGGCTTATTTTCATTTTACATTCTCTACTATCGACGAAATTTTAAGATGCACCTTAATATTTTTTTAAGCCTCAATTTGCACCCTATATTTCAATTTTTTCATTTTCCATCCTAAAACGGTAGCTTTATATTGAATTTCGTTTTAAAAGAAAAACAAATTTGGATTATCTTATACATTAAACTTTTGGGGAACTTTTTACAAATAACTAAATTCGTAAATTAAAACCTAACCCCATCCCTTGATCTTCTTCATCAAACACACCCCCAACCCAAGCCCCACCTTAATGGACGAGACAAAACACCAACATACTTGTTTAATTCACCATCACCATTGATATCCCCATCCTTAACAAAATTATTGTTCACATTCACAACACCATTATTATAGAACTTACCATTAAAAATCGAATCTTTGACTTCCTCTAGCTTTGACCTCGGATGAATAAACTGTAAGAATAACATATTCAAACTCAGCTGAAGAAAACCATCTAGCTTTGACCTCAGATGAAGGGAGAAGAATGGTCCGATTCAAGATAGGGAGCTGGGGTCGCAATGGCGAGGGGAGGGAGGGAGAAAAGTGCTCCGATTCAACATAAGGGGCTAAGGTCGTGACTTTGTGCTGGTTAGGGGAAGAGGTCGCGATGGTGAGGGGGAGCTTGGGCTGCTCCCATTTAAAACCACAAGGTGGCGGAGGCTCTCCTGAAACGTGGAGGACGAAAGGATAATGAGAAGGAGGTCATGGGTTTTTTGCTTTCTTTGTTGTTACGTAAAGGTGGGGGTGGGTGGGGTACGAGGGTAGGGGTAGGGTGTGAGGAAGAAGAAGGGGGATGAGGTTAATTTTTAATTTAATAACTTTTATATTATTAAAAAATGCCCCCCAAAAATTAGTAAATATGTTATTCCAAGTTTGCCCTTGTTTTTACATTAGTTTAAGGTCTAAAGTTTCATTTTACGGTGCCAAATTAAAAAAATTGAAATATAAGGTGCAAATTGAAGCTAAGGAAAATATTAGTATGCACTTTGAAATTTCGGCCATAGTCAAGATACAAAATAAAAATAAGCCTATATTATTCAATAAATTTTTCAACTAATTAATTTATCATCTTAATAATGAAAGAAAAATTGTACGCTCTAACAAGCTTTTCAACTTCATTTCTTACCTTAACAAAAGTAAAATTTATGTTTCAGTTGAACTAAATGATACTTATTATGTTTATTCGAGAACAAATAATAAGATGACAATTGTTATGAGTGTAGAATAAATAATACTCATGTTGATTTGATTTACTTCGACCTACAACTACCTTTAAGCTAAGTCATGAAGTCTCTATAACATTAACGACAACTCTTGTTTCACAAATTAAGAGAAAATTGTCGAAATAGTCCCTGATAGTGGGACCGAATTATACTTTAGCCCATAATAGTTACACTGTTGTATTTTAGCCCCTGAAAGTGGCCAAAAGGTTGCACTTTAGTCTCCAGACCACGTTTTTCAATAAAGTTGGGGTCAAAACACAATTTTTAACAATTATGGGGTCAAACATGATTTTTAACATGATTTTTTATGATTGTTTTCCAATAAAGTCTACAATTATGGGTTAGCTAATAGACAAACTATAATATAGTGGTTGCCGAAATAGTCCCCGATAGTGGAACCGAATTGTTAAAAATCGTGTTTTGACCCCATATTAAAACCAGATTCTGACCCAACTTCATATTAAATCCTCACAAGATATCGATTATAATTATGTAACAACAATTTAATTACTTAAAAATTATTGATTTAGAGGATTATATTTAATTAATTTATGATTTGGTTGGGGTGACGTTGGAGTAGGAGAAAGGTCAATTAAATGGAGCGTGGACTAATAGAAGGGCGGTGGTGAGATATCTACATCGTCTTACCTCTCTTGATAGATAGCTTCAAAGCTTGATTGTTTCATTTTAACCATGACTAGTTTCTTGAGTATTGATTAAACGTCAATTATTATTACTTAAATTATGATTACTTTGCTGATTAAATAAAATTACCCAAAGTCCTCGAGCAAAGAGTTGTTTATTACTCCATTATTCTTTTATCCGTTAAACGTTGCTGGTCTAGATTTTCAACAATTGCTTAATCTTTATATTTATTTCTTCACCTTATTCTCAATATTTCATTGTCAAAACAGCTGTATAATAATGCCAACGTAACATGCTTCCACTTTTTTACAATTTAATAACCGATAAGCAGTGATAAGATGTTAAGAAGTTGATTTAGTTTGTAATAATATATACATTTTATTTTCAAGATTAACGAATTAAAATATTAAATAACAAATCATTTCATATTAAATTTGAGAGGAAAATTTTATATATCAACTAGTTATTTAATTATATTAACATCTTTGTCATACTAATACTACATTTTAGAAAAAGTTAAAAATACATTTAGTCACACATATTTTTCATCATCTCACTATTTGTTCATCACACATGTTTTAGTATGTCTTATTCGATCATATATATATTTGTGTCTCACTTGATCGTTAATAATAAATAATTTTTGACATGGCTTGTGTTAGCCAACGGTATAGAAAATTGGATGGATTTTTTTGAAGCTTCATGATCGTTTTATAATTAATCCACATGTGGCACTTGTCTATATTAAAAAGTAACTTGATGTACTTTTTAGTTTTGAGCATGTACATCTAGAGTATTTAATTATTTCAGTTACATATTTTTTCTATATAAAATCTATTTGATGCTTTACATTTTTTTTAAATATCTCAACAATTTTTTGAAAGAAGAAGAGAACTAAATAAATGATACTATTAATTTACATAATATTTGTTTGTATAGATCATATCAAGATATTAGACTAATCGGATTGAACATATCCAAGGGCGGACTTATTAGGCGTAGGTTGGCAAATCCCCTCCCCCACACACCATTGAGCATAGGGGTACGATTGGATCGGTTTTTGCCTAAAAAACCCCGATTCGATTTTTCGGTTTTTCTAAAAATCAAAACTGAAACCGGTCCGAAAACCGAAAAAAATCGAGTTCGGTTAAAACCGCCGGTTTCGGACCGGTTCGGTTTTGGGGGCGGTTATGGGCTTCAAATACTAGGCCGCTTCTAGATCAAGTTTGGGCACTTTTTGGGCCAAGTTTTTTACAGATTGAAGGGCTTTTTAACTACAAATTTATATTTAGATTCATATTTTGTGTTTTCTACTTGGATGTTTTTGGTCTAAATCTACCATCAACACAAAAAACAATACTCACAAGTCACAACCTCAATATAAATTAATAACAATATCATTCAAATGTTTGAAAAATATAAAAAAATAAAAGTATTGTTCAAAGTCCAAATACATAATAACAATATCAATCGGATCGGTTTTTATCCGCCGGTTATTTTTTGTAAGACCTATCCGATCCGATCGGTTTTTTTAATCCAAATAACCGAAACTGATCCGATCAGTTTTAAAACCGAAAAAACCGCCGGTCTTGGATCGATTCGGTTCCGGTTCGGTTTAAGTCCATATCCAATCGTACCCCTAATTGAGCATATTGTCTTGATATATATTGAACGTTTATTTTGCTTCAAGATTTGTATGTTAATTTCAAATAATTCAAAATAAAGTAAAGAAAAGGAACAAAACTCTTTATAAAAACAAAGAAAAGGAAGGGTAATTAAGTAAGTAACAATGACTAGTGAGTTATAAAATATAGTAATGAGTAGTGAAGAGGTTAATAGTAGGGTCAACGTGTTCTTCCAAAACCCAAAGCATGCAAACGTAGCCAACCCTGACTCTAATGTCTTACCATAAATAAAATATTCTAGTCTTGTCCCACCATATACCCCCATCCCCTTCCCTCCCCCGTTTCTTTCAATTTTTTAAATCATTTTCATCTTTCTTTTCAACATTAATAAATATTTTTGGCATAATTTCCACCGACACTCACAGCTCCCTTCATCGATATCAACTACACACGTGCCCACTTGTCAGCCGTTCATATTTTCAACAATTCTGCTAGAATTTCCTAGTGGAGGGATGCAAATGGTTCATTTTAAGGATTGGACTTCACCTAAAGGCTAAAAGTAGAGTATCTACATTTACAAACAAATAAATAAATCATTATTTTTAAACCAATGTAATGTTTTGTTGTAACTATTAAGTCAATTACAAGATATAGTTTCATCATTTTTATAAAGGAAATTATATGTATTATTCACTCTTTGTTGTTGCTCGTATTATTATGGAGAAAATGCGATGTGTTATTAAAAAGGGTCATCATATATCTTTCGTGCAATTGAGTGTCGAATTATTAGTCCACTGATTTACAGTATTTAATCATCAATTAATTAACTTGAAGATGCGACATTGGAACTAGAAATAAGAATATGAAATAGTCGATAATGATGTTTGGACCACCACATATGTTAGGAGCTAATAAGGAATAGACCATAGTTTATGATTATAAATTCTAGAATGTAGGTATGTCTCAAATTCTTAACCTACTCGCCTTAACTGACTTGTTATTATATCACCTCTTGTTTTATAGATCAGGGGCTATATAATAAAATAGCATCGGCCATCGAGCCACCGACAATTGGGCTTCATAATATGTATCACAGCCCAGTTATAGCCCATTAAGCATCACGCAGTAATCCATATAAAATTTGAGCGTCGGACCATCGGTCAACTTACAAATCTGGCCCACTTTACATACACTTTGTATAGAGCTTGTGGCATCATGCATAACCAATTGACCATTGACATTCCGCGCATAACCTGCGAAATATCAATTCTGTTTCGAAGTGGCTAACATACAAGCTCTAATCTACTAATCAGGAGAGGCACATTCAACGATTTATTTCCTCCGCGTCATCCAAAGCAGCGATGTCCACGGACCGTAAGTATTAGTGTGACGGTTTGCATGACAATTGACCAATCAAAATATGTTGGTGGAGAACCTTATCCTTATTGAGAAGAATTGCAGAAACACAATATTTATTACAAGATTGCATCAAAACAGAAAAAAATTGAGCAGGAGAGTATGATGGCATTGGCTGGAGGATTGTGCACCAAATATGTTGTCCCAAACATTAGTTGCAACTTAACAACTCTCTACTATGCCAACACCATCCACAAGTCTACTAGAATTTCCATCTCTTGCACAATGCAGCAGCCTTCTCAAAACAACATCAAGGTAACTCCCAATGTCTGTGTTCAAGATATCATCACTTTTATGTCACATGTTGTATGAGAGAATTGATTATGGTTCAATTAGGCTGACAATGGCGGAACTATAGATATTATGAATGTGCGTGGTGATTACCGACCTGGTCCCTCATAGTAGGACTAAATTGCAGTTTCGTCCCATATAGTTACATTGTTGCAGATGAAACTCGAAGGTAGTACAAATATGACAGATGTGTGTTCATTCTTTCTAACGTCTGAAATAAGAACGAATTTGCATCATTAGTCACTTCATAGGACTGTAATGCAACCTTTGTATCAATTTTGGAGACAAATATATGTAACAATGGAACTATCTCTGACTAAAATGCAAATTGATTCTATCATCTAGGACTAAACTGGTAATTAGCTCTAAGGATCGAGACAAAGTTGTTGCGAAAGGAATACTATAAACTGTAGGGGGCAGACAATAAACCATAATTTTTTTTGAACTATGTAAAGTGAAATTTTACTTTTTTCAATAGTAGACGTTTGTTTTTTCAAAAATTAGTAGGGCGAATGCTCCTTTATGCCTCTAGTTCGACAAGCAGTGAGAAATTGTGCCTAAGAAGTGTTGTTTTACTGAAAGAGGTGATTATCAATGGAGCTGCAAAGGAAATAGGAAGGGCTGCTGTTATTGCTGTAACCAGAGCTAGAGGCATGGAACTAGCTGGTGCTGTTGATTCTCGCTTTGTTGGCCAAGATATTGGAAAGGTAGATTTCCTATTTCGAGACTCCATCCATTTCAAAATATCGTCTAGCGTTAGAATTTTGATGGCTGACTTTTAAATAGTTGAATATCCTACATCCATATAGTTTTATCATATATTTCGCAATTTGAATGTAGGTGTGTGAGATGGAAGAGGCATTAGAGATTCCTATAATAAACGACCTAACTATGGTACTAGGTTCAATATCTCAGGTGCAAAATATTAAACTTCCTCATACTTGCAAATTTTGGTTCAATGTAACTATATGAGGCTAAACTGTGTTTTTCTGAATTTATTTCCAGTCAAAAGCAACTGGAGTAGTTGTTGATTTCACAGACCCTTCAACAGTTTACGACAATGTGAAACAGGTCGAATAATCCTCTGCTTATTGACAGGGAATCAGTAATCGGAAATTACTCTATTTGATACTACATTAATTTTGTTTCCATGTTTACCAGGCAACAGCATTTGGCATGAATAGTGTGGTCTTCGTGCCTCGGATTAAATCAGATACTGTGGCAGCATTGTCTGTTTTCTGTGAGAAGGCCAGCATGGTGAGCATAGGGTGAGAACTTTGTTAAGTGCTTTACATTAAAATACCATCCTGGGACACTAATGTTGTGCTGTTTCATAATGGTGCAACGAAATCATGCACCAGTAACACATGACAATGCTCGGTTTAGTTTGGTTTAGTTTATTTAAAAGCAGGCGATTTATAATTTACAGAGAAAAGTTACTTCTAGACACCGTGCAAGTAATGTTCTACAATGTACTATGTCAGGGTTGTTTGGTAGCTCCAACACTTTCAATAGGATCAATTCTTCTCCAGCAAGCTGCCATTTCAGCTTCTTTCCATTTTAATAATGTTGAAATTGTAGAATCAAGACCAAGCCCAAGAGTAAGACGATGTAATTAACATTTTAAATTTAAGTTGTAAGAGATTATGATATAATTTTGGGACTACTGTGACTGACATGTGGCTCTTGATAGGATTTCCCGACTCAGGATGCTATACAAATTGCAAACAACTTGTCGAATCTTGGCCAGTTCTACAATCGAGAGGATATCTCAACAGATGTTACGGTAAGAATCTACTGCATATATAGAAACCATTATAATATCAAGAAACTATCCTTCTGTACTATTGTATATGAAGAATAAACTACTACATCAATCCTGTAACATGAAGGTTAATTTTATTCCAAAACTTTTACTTTTTTCTTTTTCTTTTTTCACATGTATGTGCTAGGCGAGAGGCCAAGTTATCGGTGAGGATGGTGTTAGGGTGCATAGCATGGTTCTTCCAGGGATGCCATCAAGTACAACAGTTCACTTTTCCAGGCCAGGGGAGGTCTGGTTTTCTTATGCCTAATCATGTCATGCATATAATGGGGGAGGGAGTTGAACAAGAGACGACACCCTTCCCAAATAAAAGATGTTGGCTCTAGTCATATTACTCATAATATACAATATCGTCCTCATTTTAATTTATAGTTCCACCATTGTAACTGACTGTAGGTTTACTCGGTCAAACACGATATAATAGATGTTCAATCTCTCATGCCTGGACTAATTCTGGCCATCAGGAAAGTTGTGCGGCTAAAGGTGAGAAACACCGACATTGTGATAATGTAACCAATTTTATATAAAGATACACCCTTGCCATATACCTAACTTTACATACTTGTCATTCCCAGAATCTGGTGTATGGCTTGGAGAAATTTTTGTAGACGAGTTCTTCCACTTCTCCACCCATAATCGTTTTGATCCCGTCATACTCATACACTTTCTGTAAGACATCAATGGCGGTGAACATGAAAAGTCATTTTTCTGTAAGGATAGTTAGTATTTGGCTATTTGCATATAGAGAACATTCTTTTGATAGAATGCAGGGCATTTTGTATGATGTAAAAAGATTCCAAGAAAACTACATTGAATAGAATGGTGAAATATTTCACTGATTACTAGTTAGTCCTTCACTAATTATGTATCCTCTTCATTTTACACGAATATGATGGATAAATCAGTACCGAATCAAAGGATAAACCACCTTTGTTGTGTGTGCAATCAATTTGAGACATGGAGAAACTCAACTTTGTTGAGCCCCAAGAATTCTCCACTTCAAAGTCTCCAACATGATAGAGTTTCCATTTGCCAACAGGTTCATTGTCTAAACGATGCTCGACTGAGGCCAAGGGACACAAACGACCTGCCTCTGAGGAGCGTGAGGAGGAGGATATATGAAATTGAACTGGTTTTACATGCCAACCATGGATTTGTTCACAATTTACCAATCTATGACCTCTTCTTTTTGAGGATCTTCCTAGCTGCAGCCTAAAGAACAAACTGTATGTTCCTGCTGGGAATTCAAATTCCAAGCTCCCTTGGACTTCAAGCCACCATGTTTCTTGGAGATATGCTATTGTCTGGAATCTAAAACATAACACGACTTAAAAAATATACGATTATCTACAAAAAATATCAATTGTTTTGTGATAAAAACACAACTTTAGGAAGGAAAGAAACAATATAAAAATGCTAAAAACACATAACTAAATGAAATTTTATTATATTTCTCCAAAGCACATTTTTAATATTGATAAATGAAAACAAAGAAAAGGATTGTTTTAATCACTCAAGTTTATTACTTACATTACTCCAATATCATATAACTAGCTCATATCTTCAAGCTTAAATTAGGTGATTGGTGTCATCTACACACCAGACTCAAATAGTCAAAGAGTAGAGCATAAGAAATAATGAAATATGCACAATCTTTGGCAGGGATCACCTCAGATTATAACTACCTAAGTTTATTGTACATACATGTAAGATTGTCAAATTTGTTATTTGAAATTAAAGATAATTTTTTTTTTTTTTTTTTTAATCTTTTCATTCATGGTGAATGACAGAAGCCTAGATGACAGCAATGCATCTAGTTGGAAATTCAAATTATCAAATGTAACATATTCATGGTGAATGAGGGATATCTTTATATCCACAATGTCATACAATATTCAAGGTGGAGATATGGATTTTTTTATATAAATTAGGAATGAGATGAGTTTAAATCTAGATTTTTCTGATCACTAGCGAGAACCTTTTTCACTAGGCTAATCGATTAACTCAAGCGGGAGATATGCATATGGTTTTAAAGATGAAATTGGTGTAGATATTATTTTGACATGCAATATTTCATCATATATGCCCTTCCTCCAATTCATTATTCTTTAATTTGCATAGTAACTTGCTTTTTTGTTGAATCTTTTGAATGGTCATGCACGCTAGCTAGCATAATTGGCATTGATTTTGACTTGTAGCTAATTCCGGAGTAATTAGGTTACTTTCTTTGATAAGCAATTGTCTGTGGCCAATAATTATGTGAAGAAAATAATAACTAATTAAGGTTTAGTTAGCTAGGCGTATAGTCTATAGTTTTGCAATAAAATACACTTTGTACATACTATATAAGATTCCATGAAAAAGATTTATCCATCTTAAATTTTGATAATTGACTATAAGATTATTATTGGCGTCAATTATATGTACTAGTCTAGTAGTATTTGTTTATATATTAGTAAGTAGTGTTAAAATGATATGAAAATGACTAAATTAACTTTGTTAAAAATTCAAAAAATCACATTTTATAAAAAAACGTGAGAGTGTGGGTGTTTTGTACACAATACCCAACTCGGTGATCGAAAACAGTACGTCAAACTTGAAACACATTGATCGAACGCAGAGTTCTCGTAAACGTGAGTGATGGATGGTGCCATTTGTCCAAAATTATATATGTATTAATTAAGTTTACAAAATTTTATATTAATTTTAACTAATGAAAATTATATTGATCGTGATCTAACCTGGATTCATCTGATGAGATGTGGCTCCATCGTCTCCGGTCATCTATACCAGTTATTTTCAATCCTTTCCAAGAAATAGCCATACAAAATCCTCCATTATTTTCAACCCAGAATTCCTGCATGATAATTAATTAATGCAAAGCCATTTTTTTTGTTAAATAAGTGACGACAGTACTAATGCAATTATTTCCAACAATTTAAACCCAAGATCTCTTGATTGATTGGAAAAACTTGAGTTAGATGCTATTTAAATTTTACTAAAAAAATTCCTACATTGCGATGATGATTACTCGAACATAGTTAACAAAACACTATATATATACCCTCTACATCATTTTATTATTGGAAAAATGGAAGTTCATCATAAAGTTTGTTTGTTACGTTACTACAAATCTACAATATCATATTGTATATATACATATTCAAAATTGCAAATGGGTGATCATGTTGCAAGTCATCGATTAACGACGAAACTGATATAATTGACTCGACATAATTTACCTTGAAAATATGGAGATTATTCAAGAAAAAAGTATAAAAATATCTCTAGTGAAATGCAATGGAGAATTGGAAGTATAGATTGAGTACTTAAACAAATTATTAGTAAGGATTGCGAATTAAATTCTTAAATTTATAGTTTAAGAATGGATTTTACCATTAAATATATACATAATTTAAAGTACAAATGTTTCTCAAATAATTTTTATTACTAATTCATAATGTATAATATGAATTCTTAATTCGTATACACTTACACACTTTTTAAATGTTATAGAAAAAGTAAATTACACGGATAAAAGGGTTGAGACATTCAATCTAAACTTCTATTACGAATCGAATCTGGGTTGCAATCTAGTTCTTTACCAGTTGAACTATGCCGTGAGGGCAAGTAAATAAATGAATTACATACGTTGAATTACCTTGGTGTCATCGTCGAAACGAATTGGACGACATAATCTAGCAAATATCATTTTGTTGTGATACTCTTGGCATCGATGATCGACAACTTTGTATGTTGAGTAAAATTTCATGGTTTTCAGGCAACCTTTTTTCCCATACAGAATCAGCCGAAGAAGCTCTACAGAAAGTAGAAACAAGCGCAAGTTTACATATATCTGATGGATTCAGATATGAGAAAATCAAGGCCACACAACTTTCCGGCAAGTCGGAGAGCCCAATTGAGGCGGCGGAATCTCCATCGTTAGTCAAACCGGAAAATGTTGTCCCCATTCTTAAAAAATGTCGGATTAGTAGCTTCTTGTTTTTCTTACCAAATTAAAGGCAGCTAAGTAGCTTTCATTATTTTATACTATAGTCCCGTATTAGCGTGGTCCCTTTTTTTTAATTGTCATCCTAAATATTTTTACACGAATTAATAATTAATTGAGAATGGATATACTTTACATGTATTCCTACTTAACGAATAAAATAATAATTTAATAAATGTGTTAATGTTGAAATTAAGTTGAAGTACTAATATTTAATTTGTTTTGCATTTCTCATTCAAAAGGAAATTAAAGAAAATCGGAGAAGAGTATCATTTGATTATTCATCTATACGATTATACCTTTTAAGTTCAAACTTAATCGTCAACGTGAAACACGTTGATTGTATCAAAGCTCTGCTCCCTACGACTTATTGATTATTAGATCTCTTATTATAAGAATTATAATGGATAGTGTATGTTAGATCTTGAAAAATATTGAGTAACTTGAAAAATAGTACTACTACTACTATATTCCTACTATTTTTGGGATATGGATAATATATGTAATTAACCGGAATGGCTACGGTTAATTAATAATACTATTCATTAATGTTCTTAATCAACATATATAGTTATTTTTAGTTTAAATATGATATAAATGACCAAATATATTATTCTAAGATGGTATAACATAAAATATTCAAAAAAGATGTACCAAATGATATTATATACCAATATAGTTTGTGTACCAAAATTTGTTAGATAAGTTGGTACAAATTATTTAAAACGGAAAAATAAGCTTAGATGATTGATATTAATAATTTCTTTTTAACAAAATGGTGCGTATTACCTAAATATACCCAAAAAAGAAAAAAATATAATTTAAATGGATACAATATACATTTTCTAAAATTAATGAATCATTAATAAACAAAAAGAACTTAAAAAACATTAACTTTTCCACAATAACTAATACTATATGAATATTTATATTTTTTTTCCTTGTGTCCATTAATGCAATATATTGGCCTTTAAAAATTAAAAGTCATTTCTCCCAAGTGGGCCTGTTACCAAGGGTTAAAGGACACTTGTTATCAATACCTCTAAGTTGCTTCATTATTATAGAGTATTAACTATATTAAAATATGATGATGCCGTTTTCCTAACAGTACTAAAAACCATGTGATTATTATCAATATAATATGGTGTGCATTGTCAAAAAAAATAATCCATGTGATTATTCCAATTTTAGTATTAAAAAGAGAACGATTATGATTTATTAATGATATCGTTTATTAATTTTTATTAATTAACATATATAATTATTTTTAACCTAAAGATGGTATTCATTACTAAAATATACTATTACAAGATGGTATAATAAGATATTCAAAAAGAAATGTACGTATCAACATCATTTTAAGTATCGATTTAGTTTGTGAACTAAATTAAAATTCATTAAAGAAATTGATATGGATTATCTAAAATGTAAAAATAAGCTTAGATAATTGACATTAATTATTTTTTTATTGACCAAAAAAGAAGAAAATATATTTAGAATTGATACAATATAACATTATGATTATTATTGAATCACTAGTGAACAAAAGGTTTAATGAAACATAAATTTCCACATGTGTCTCACTTGATGAGGGACTGAAATTATCCTTTTAACCACTTGTCAGCACTAAAGTTCATTCGCTCCTTATAATAGTTAAATTCATAATGCATGAAGATACGAAACTATTAATGTTTAATAGTGTAGTATCACGACAATAATAATAATAATCCTAATTTTACAATTAGTATATATAGTTGGTAAAGATTTTCGTTTAATTCAAAAGTCTCTTAACGAATTGCAATTTTTATTTTATTCTACAATAATTAACACATTTGTGCTACTATCCTAGAAATTTAGTAGTAGTAATGAGAAAATACCCACTTTTTGGATGTTTTCTAGAATAAAAAACGAATACACAACATCTCATTTGTTTTAATTTTTTATTATTGCATGTGGACGGTGTCCCTTCTATGTTCACATTATCACATATGTTGCGGAATTTGCAGGGAAAAAACATTATAATTTCCAAACATAATATGTCAACATTGATATAAAGTAATTGATCTCAATTGTGTGGAAATGGTTGAATTTTCAAGACAATGGAATCATGTAAAAAGGTGTCATTTTCTAATACGACTGAACAAGTAGCTAAAGTGAAAATGTGAAGATAAAGAAACCTACCACGGTGGCTCAATTACTGTTAAACTCAATTGAAAACCACGGGCTATCTATGTGGTGGTTTCTGAAATTTAAACGAAGACGTAAGCGAATATGTGCAAAAGAATTATAATTATGAGCATCAATAATCGATTATTTCTATAAACAAATTGTCCATAAGTTCATAGTTAACTACGAGTATGTCTTATATATTTATATTAGAACAAATTGTTTTAATGGTTTTGGATAGTATAATTGAATTGTACTTTGGTGTCCAATAGTTATATGGTTGTACGTTAGTCCTCGAAAGTGGCAAAAAAGTTGTACTTTAGTCCTCACATCAAGTTTTACCTTAACATTTCAGGTTTAGGCATTAAAATTGAGGTAAAAATATAATATTAAAGACTTAAAGTTGATTTTTTTTGCCCCAACTAGTGTCAAAATGAAACTCCACAATCCCCTCACGCCAAAACTCCTTAATTTCTTTACCCCAATAGGGTTGTTGAGTTTCATTATATTTCCGCACCAATTTGGGTAAAAATAAACTTTACGTGTTAAAAATTATATTTTTACTACCATTTTAACGCTTAACCTGAAATGTTAATGAAAAATTTGACGTGGAGACTAAAATACAACTTTTTTCCACTTTCGGAGACTAAGTGCAACCATGTAACTATTGAGGACCAAAGTGCAACTTGATCATACTATCAGGAACCATTTCAATAATTTTACTTGAGAGCCATCGATCGAATCAAATAATCATAATATGTATAATTTTAATAAAGAGAAAATCGGTATATAGAAGTACAAGTATCATCGGGACGGACTAAGTATGTTGATTCAAACTTCTTGTACAATATATGTGAAATTAACTCTCTAATTTGTCTAGTGCGGATGAATAAGATGATGGGCAAATAAGAACCGAATCAAAAGAAATGCCACCTTTTCTATGTGTGCAATCAATTTGGGACATGAAAAAGTCCAACTTTGTTTTAATTCTTGAATTTTCCACAATAAAATCACCTACATGATAGTATTTCCATTTCCCCATTGCCTCATCATGTAATATATACTCGGTGGTGGTTGTCGACGGCGTCCACCATGGGGCATCCGCCATCGACAACCACGACAAGTGAAACCGAACCGGCTTTAAATGCCAACCAAATACTTGGTCAAGATCAACCACCCATTGCCCTCTTTTCTTTGAGCTTCTTCCAAGCTGCAACCTAAAGAATAGGCTATAAACTCCTACTGGAAATTCAAATTCTAAGTTTCCATGCACTTCTAACCACCATGTTTCTTGGAGATAGGCTACTGTTTCAAACCTGTTAGTATTAGGCAGTATTAGGCCAAACTTACATAGCACTGCATATTAATTTATTATTAAAATCTTCCATTCTAAGATGTCTACAATACATACATTTATTATGTATATCAAAAAGTCGTTAAACAAATTGACAGAAATTACTTAAAAGGTATAAATAAGCTTATATGATTGAGGAAATGATACATATTGTCCAAATTTATCAAAAAAAAAAGTTATACAATGGTTTTATTTATATTTTTTATCATTAATGAACAATAACATTTTACACATGTTCAGTTAAGTATATTAATATATAAGTAATGTCTATAACTCTCTTTATGATTAATATCATTTAATATTTCTTTTATTTCACTTTAGTTAATATTTTGAAATTAAATTTGAACCATCAGTTACTTATTATGTCGCATTTTAATAAATATAATGTAATTAGATTTGTCTTTAAACATTGTTTCATAGTATTTTTGTTATAATATAAACTAAAAGTAATTGAAAATCAAAGTTTTACATGGATATGTGAAAAATCAGTTAAAACAAAAATGAAAGTTCAAAATGATTCCATAACTGGGGATTTGTGCAATTTTAAGACATTTTTAAGGGTGTTATGTAATTTTGAGACTTGACTTGATCCCATAACTTTTTTTAGCTCAAAATGATCTCGTTTTCACTAAATAAGTCTATTTCCGTAAAAAATAAAGCTTCCTTTGTTAATGTGTTTTACTAAAACAGATAGTAGAGGTGGGGCATTCAAATCCATGACCTCCATCACAACATATGGCATCTTTGCTAATTGAGCTACAACCTGTTTATGTTCAAGAGATTCCCAATTTAATATTGTTGTTGATTTAACTTATATCTTTACTAATTTTATTACTATGACTAAATTTTAGTTTAATGTTATTATAAAATAACATTCAAACCGAATCCGAAAAAAATACATATAAAAAATATTAACATACGGAAATTTTGTTTTTTTATGAGAGATTAAACTTATTTAGTGAAAATGGGGATCATTTGAAGTCAACAAAAATTATGGGATGAAGCAAAGTTTAAGAATTACCTAACACCCTTAGAAATGTCTTAAAATAGCATAAACCCTCCATTTTTGGCTGAAAATTTTGGAAAACGTTAAAAATTAAGAGATTTACCGGACCAAATCAACAATTCCCTCTCAATGATATTACTACTTTTTTGTATGTGGAGTATCGTTATTATTACTCTCCCCGTCCCTTTTTCTAAGGCTCGTTTAAATTTTCACTAATCAAAACTCTGGTTGTACATGCATTACAAGTTTAAAAATTGATATTTTAAAAATATAATAGTGAAATGAATCTAACAAGATATTACCTAACTATATTATTCAACATCAATTAGTGAGAATTTATAGTCAAAATTTAACTCTAAAAATATTACCTTCAAAAAAGGGACGGAGGAGTACTAAACTTTATAGCATCATCACCATACACATTTGATATGTTTGAATTTAAATCATATAAGTATTATATACTATGACTATATTTGGACCTGGAGTGATGAGATGAGAGGTGAGTCCATCGTCTCCGATCATCAATGCCAGTTATTTTTAATCCTCTCCACGAGATCGCCACACATATTCCTCCCTTCTTTTCCATCCAACATTCCTGCACCATCATCAGTTAAATATGAATTTAGAATCCTCCCTTTTTATTTATTTTAATATTAATAATAAATTTATATTATTAATATCAATTTCATGCAAGCTAATTATTAAGGTTGTGTTACGTACCTTGGTACCATCGTCAAAACGGATGGGTTGACATAATTTGGCAAACATCTGTTTCTTGGGCACACCAAGATACTCATAATCAAGTAGCTTCTTCATCAAAATATCATGATTTTCGGGCAACATCATCTCCCATACAGAATCAGCCGACGAAGCGCAACGAAAGGTAGAGTTGACAAGGGCAAGTTTGCATATCTCTGGAGGATCTAAGTACGAGAGGATCAAAGCAACACAGCTCTCAGGCAACTCTCCTAGACCAACTCCATTGTTTGAGCATGTTGATGAAGAATTGGTTTCACCTTGTAACGAAAAGGTCGACCCCATTCACATATAAACAAATGATTATATTTGTTAGCTCTTCTTAATTTTAAAGGTTTTTGAATTTGTTGGGTTTACGTGAAAATACTTATCAAAATCTTCGTTATTGCGTATATCACATCAAAATTTGACCGGCACTACTTATGAAGATTCATAGTAATATATATGTGGAAATGTCTACATCATTTAGCTATATTTTCAGAGAGATATTACTATTAATTTATTATATGTATACGCCTTGAAAAGAGAGGGAAATCGTGTTCCTACAGGCTATAACTAATGGCTAGAAAAAATGAGCAACGTGGAACATGTGTCTGAAAAGTTGGTTTAATTTGCTGGCTGATTGAATTCGAATAAGTTGGGGTCTTATCTGCCCAGAGGATTGTGACCCGAACGTAGGGAACTAGCATTAATGCCCTTTCGGATCATCAAAATTAATTTAAATCACCCGTCCCAAAAACTAGATTTAAATAAGTGTAAATGACTTCTGACATCACTTACGTTTGAAAAAAAAATCAGTTAGATCACTCATGTTTCAGACTAACCAAATTTGATCACTAATATTTAAAAGGTGTCTCGAGTTAATCGAATAGTCTAGTGGAAAAGGCTCTTACTAGTGACCAGAGGGTCCTGGTTCGAAACTCACCCCATCGCTAATTTACAGAAAAAAAAAAAAAATTTAAAAGGTGTCTCATACAGGTCACTCGATTAGTTTTTGAAGGGTATTTCATCCAAACATTTTTTTCCTCTCATAAATTAAATAAGCTCCCAATTTAACTCTTGTTCACTTCTAATTCAAGGCCAATTAACATATTGACCCTATCTCTTACTTCAATTAGGGGTGAATAAGAGTTAAATGTGTTAAGGGGTGAATAAGAGTTAAATTGGGGGCTTATGAGAGGAAAAATTGGGTTTGGAAGGATATACCCTTCGAAAAACTGACTGAGTGGCCCAAATAAGACACTTTTGAACATTAGTGATCATATTTAGTCGTCGGTCTGAAACATGAGTGATCAAATTGATATATTTTTTCAAACGTAAGTGATGTCAGAAGCCATTTGCCCTTTAAACAAAACAATATTAAATGTTTGCAGTCCAGCCTGTGCAAACTCGTATATCGTATTTATAGTATATTTTTGTTTATTAATAAATAAATAAATAAATATACATTTTTATATAATATTATTTTATTCACTTTAACTAAGTTTAAATATAATATGGGTAAAGACATTTTCAAAAAATAATGAAGGTACAATATATTCGATTATATTTACGGGTAGATATGAATAATTATTGTACAAAATATTTATAAGAAATAAATAATTTTTATTAATAAATGAATCCTATTATACGAGATCATGAGGCTTCAAAATATAACTTCTATCTCCCCTTTTCCCCAATTATATATAGTTAAATTGGATAAAAGATAAAAATATTTTTTTCTTATCTTTTTCCTCTTTTCTAATTCCTCCTTCCCACCGTAACACCACCCACCCCCACTGCACCACCAATATGCCTTCCCCCTATTCTCCACTCCACCCCACCCCATCCTTCCCCTCAGACGACTACCCCCAACCCACCTCTGATAATCCACCCTATCATCAATATTACATACTCCTTTGAGTCTTTTAATCTTT
This sequence comes from Echium plantagineum, assembly GCA_003412495.2. Taxonomy (NCBI): domain Eukaryota; kingdom Viridiplantae; phylum Streptophyta; class Magnoliopsida; order Boraginales; family Boraginaceae; genus Echium; species Echium plantagineum. Next base: position 20,877,938 of record CM016563.1, on the reverse strand, counting down.
TCTTCCTCAATCTTTCTTCTTACAAATCTTTTTTTTCCTTTTTTTTTTCTTCTACTTCTTCACAAACATATAAACACAACTAATCACCCCACCAACACAACCATCATCCCTACTCCATCAATAATCCATCCTACCCCACCACCACAACCATCATTCCTGCTCCACCAGTAATATATCCTATTCCACCCCTAATTTAAAACCTTACCCCACTATACACCTAATTCAAAACTTTACCCGCATCCTAATTCAAAATCATATTTCTCCCGCCGTTTTTGAGATAAAAAATGTACATGGAAGGAAGGGTGGGAGCTCGATTTCCATGTTTTTGTGTGCGGCTTGTTCGTTCGGTGGGGGCCGGGGGATGATTGTTCGCCCGAGGGATAGGTGGAAGAGAATGATTATAGTACATGGTGGTGTTTGGAGGTGGTGGTGAGGTAGATGGTGATGGTGATGGTGGGAGGTGGTGGTTGAAGGTTGGTGTGGTGGTGTTCTGAATTGAACTAGAAAAGTGGAAAATAAGATGATATAGGATGTGATAAATTAGGGAAACATTTTAGACTTTTCACATAGACAAGTGCCATTTAGACAAAGTTTTTGTCATAAGGTGTGCCATTTCACACCATCTCCAATGGGAGATATTTGGAGTGGTATTTTCTTCTAATAGAAGATAATTGATAGGGATAACTTTTGTTCTAATTTTTGAAGAATTATTGAATAATTCCGTAATTATTATGACAAGAGAGTACAATTGTCATATACTTTTGACACATGGGCAACCTTTTTCTCTATTTTATATTTTTCACTTATTCTGTTACCTATTATTATTTTTTCTTTCACCAATATTTTTTATTTTTCAAGAGCTATAAATAGAGCCTAAGTTTGTTTAATTTGGACACTAATTTTTTTTTTCCCTCTCTTTTCTCTCTTTTCTCTTCATTTCCTCAAGTTTTTATATGTGAAGTGAAAGAAAATGAAATAACTTTTTGAATTATCTCCAATTGTAGAGTGTGGAGATATTTGAAAGATTATTGGAGATATTTGATGATGTGATGAAGGAATAATGTAAGGTGGTATGAAATATTTGATAGATCAATTACCTGCTATTGGAGATAGTTTGAACTAGTACCATGATAAGTTGTCTCAATCTTTCATTTTTTTTTAGTATAAACTATCTCCAATTTATTTCGATCACCAGTTTCAATTTTTTTCATATCAAAGCTTGATGCATAATGAATTTTGGTTAACTTATGAAAAATTATAGAAAACGATATTATAAAAAAATTGGAGATAAATATAAAATTTATATTTACTATCATAATGTAATAAATAAATAAAAGTTAATTGATTGTCAAATAATTACGACAAGAGTATTTGTCGAGATTAATTTGGACAGCTAAGCTTTTGTTAATTACAATTGTGCATTCAAGACCCCATCGAGATGTTTACTCACGACAATGAGACCCATTGATTAATTCGTTTCCTAGATTAGGGAACCAAATAAACCACTCATGCACCTCACCCCACTCAATTAGTCAATTTCAAGATTATAAATGACTATCCAAAACCATTTATTTAAATTGGAACCACATCCCAAATGAAATCTCTTTCCGATAATTAGAAACTCACTCCGACACTAAAGTCTATCATATTAGGTGATTATTTTCTTAAAAGAACAAAACCTATATTTAAAAATCGCTAAATCATTGAATTACATTATTATAATCCACTCTAATGCCAATATTAAAGGACAGCTTACACTAAGATACCTATTTATAGACATGGAGTCTTACCTACCATCAACACACCTAATTACAACCATGGACTCTTACCTACCAATCTTTAAAGTCATGAAATAGAACCAAAATCAACTTTATGTCAAACTACTAAATTAAAAATGAACAAATTGAGGCAAATAAATAGACAACCTTCCCATGGACCACAAATGCACCTAATTCTTATCCTAAATAATAATAATAATAATAATACAAAGTGTGTTGTTTGTCCCATTTGATCTAATACCTTATTAATTTATTTATACCAGCACTATAACCAAATTATGATATATCAAATTTATAAAATTTAGGAGTAAAAATAATTCAAATTGTGTTTATAACACCATAAAAATAATGTGTAAGGCTGGACATTAAGAAAATACTAATAAACCAGGGGAAGTTTATCTTCAAGTAGGTAAATATGTATGGCAGCATTCAAAGTGGTTGATTCTACAACAACCTGAGATCTAATACTACTTCTATAATACATGGTTGATTTCACTTAATCTGTCTCCTGCACTTCCTCCTGACAGACGGGACAAGCCTGCGACGAGAGCAAAAGATAAAGCTAGTCAGAGAGGGAGTCCATTTGTATATTCAGAAATGTTTATTATACCCCTAAATAGAGAAACAAAATTTGCTGCCAATTTAAGAAACAAGCGAGCGTCAATTAGTACACCAAATTAATTCAAAGTTTTTCCAACTGATAACTATCGGCATCAATCTTTGTGCATGGCAATACTTCACTTTAGATCATCCATGATAATCATATGAGCAACTGAACTCTCGCTTAAGAAACTACAATGCTAAAAAGTGACCACGAAGTATCTGTTTCAGAGACTTCATGTCAGCAAAATGCACCGCCACAGTGATTGATCAATGAGACTATGAGTGAAACTTCTTGAGTGCAGGAATATAGGATTGGTGTTTAAGATTCCAGTTCTAAGTTGCAAAATGTAAGAGACATGTTACAGACTCCAAATGAGTGTAAACTACGGATTTGGAAGTTATGAAATTATACAGCAGATAGTAAGTTGATTGAGAGATCTTATTAATGGACCATAAACTAATAAAAATAGCAATGATGAAGGTTAAGGTACGAATATAATGCGAAAAGAATGCATCATTTACCTTATTGAGTTTTAACCAACGACTAATGCACTCAGAATGATATCGGTGAGCACATGGCAAAGTGATCAACTGAGCCCCGTTCTTGTATTCAGCACAACATATCACACACCTATTGAGATTCCAAGTAATGATCAACATACAAAAGAATCACACTGTGTAGCTCAGTCATATGACATAGTGCCGGGATATTATGATATCTCAACAAAACCATAACCCACTAAAAGCATTCTTACTTTTGAACTCTATAAGTTAGAGATCTAATACGATCCCACAATTCAGTATCAGACAGACATTACAATTGTCAGACATGAGATTGGTTTACCCTTAACATAAGATGTAGTGCATGACAAAATTCTGACATATCAATTGATGTAGACAACAACATCCTTAACAATTCTAGAAGATGTGACAAAAAAGGTTAACTAATAATAAATAAACGTGATATTCATATACCTGCATAATCAATATTCAGGATGTTATAACTACAGAAAGGTATAGTAAATAAGGAAATTGCAGCATCATAACTCCATCTATACACTCTTAAATAAAGCTAATGACATCACATAATAGATATAAGAGAGTTGCACATATCAAGCATAAATTATTAGAAAGAAAACAATATTATATAAGAAAATAGTGCACCTTACTCTCATCAAGAATGTAAACATACACATAATTATTACGATAGACTAAGGTTCTGTCATATATTGAAACAAAGTTCTTACTCTTCTACTGTCCGTTTCCTTGAGCTTATTTTGAGCTTAAAAGTTGGCAACCGAGAGATGATTTCATCAGAAAGCCCTTTGCTCTCATGACCAACAACTTCTCCTAATGATTGAAGTTCCTAACAGTAATACAAAGAAGTATGTGGTCAAAATAACTAGATAAACATTGTTTAGAAGAAGAGGACTTTCAGTTTAAATAAATTTAACAAGAACATGATGAAGTGGAAGCTGTTTCCAATTTACAAACTATGATAAACATATCTTTAATATGCATGCACTCTATGCAGACATGACTAAAAATAGGTCAAAAGTAAGCCATATTGAGCGATCCTTATCATTATCGTATGACAGTTAATGTAGATTACCACTGGAATCAACCTACTGTATTTTACCATGAGCATTTTTCTGTGGTAAACTATCATGGAAAAATTCCTTTTTTCTCATCAAAGTTACTCTCTTGTATACAAGTTATATAGGAATTGAAAAAAAGTTTGATCTTGTTGAAACTAATGCTCATGTGTTTGAACTAAACTGTAAAAACACTTGGTTACTGGAAATCTAACAGTAGAGACTTAGGATGTCCAAAAGGATCGAAGTGCGAGTACTGTTTCCAAAATGATAAACTATTACACTCTTTGTTGGATATGCAGTGTACTATTTCACTTAATCACATAGGTGAATTTCGCTTGTCCTAGGCAAAATTTTCCAAAACTTTCAACTCTAGGTAACAAAGAATGTGAATGTAATCTTCTTCTTAGATATAGACATTTAAATTAAATTACAAAATGGTCAGCAAAGACACAATTTATTGCCTTATAATTTTACCACAACAATAGAGTTGAACTTTAACTATTTGAATCATAATTTTGTGGAATAAGGTAACTCAATTCTAGTTCTATCATACAGAATCGACTTAATTATATTAACTGGAATCTTATCAAAGCAGCAAACATCACAGCATGTACAAAGATCTACCTCATATGTCATGTTATCAGGATCAATGCCATCTTCTTCAATGTTTCGACTCAAGACCTGCATAAGGAAGATAGCATTTCAGGATTATTGGGAATTGTAACTGATGTAACAGATGTCAGGCGGAAGACGTAAGAAATTCATATTTACCCTGGCAGGAGGTGCTTCATGGGGGGAATCTCTGTTTACCACTGAAGAACAAAAAATTTCACTGTTAGCAATTCATGATAAGCAACGAAGTTTAATGACCAATATCATAATTCTGAATAATTCAATACATGAATAGCCCCATTGATGCATATGTAGCAATCTATTATTCATGTCAACTATCGCTTATCTTTCTCCACAAACGCTAAAGTTAATGTGCAAATAGTTTTCTTTTAAGTTGTAAACTAGATATACATAGAATTAAAGATTTTTCTCTAAACTGGAACAATATATCACTCTTATAAATAACGCTGTTCAGTTGGACAATAGATTACACCGAGTCTCTCTCAGCAGTGAACTAAATAGTGAGAGTTGGCAATTGGAGAACTGGTACAAATTCCTATGGAATATAGTAAATGAAACCTGTACAATAATTGAATTCATGGTCTACCCATACAACAGCCAATACTACTGGTAACTCAAAGTTGTTCAAAAATTCTTTGATCCATGCTCTCTAATTTGTATAATGTAGCAGGGTACATAACAACAAATCTGTGCCTTAACTTATACGCAATTGTATCTATTGTCCTAGTTGAACATTTAGTAGAGTTCAGTTGCAGTACAATTTTTATTTTCTCTTTTCCGAGGCTAATATTTTATAGATTAGTAGATAACAGTCCACATACCAGCACGAACACCATCAGACTGAGAAATATTCAGATGTTCAAAGTCATCATCTAGATCTTGCAAGGATCTAGCCAAGGCCTCATCCAGTTCCAAATGTGATTGAACATTTGTATCATAAAAGGATTCATCTTTCCATACTAAAGAGATGCTTTTGGAACTAGTTTCTCCATAATTGGAGGCGGGATAGTGGTTCTTTCCACTCTCTTGAATTGACTGATAAACACCTTCCTATATCATGAGGAAGACTAAAGAAATATAAGTAGCGGAACATAAACCAAAAAAAGAAGGTGGGTTTAAGCAAACGCAATTAGATACCTGCTGCTCAAGAAATTCTTCATAACTAATATCACCATCCTCATGATAAAACTCTTTCAGGTTTTCGGCAATTTCAGTAGGAATATTACCAGGCAAATAATGCGTTTGCATCTCATATGCTTCAGACATCATCTGTTAATGTATCTAGAAACTTGTTGGGATGAGGCCTTGAAAAGGTCTGACATCAATCAGTATTTGCACAATAAGTAATTGTCAAGTTCTTCACATACCTATACAAATAAAGGGTAGTGACCTTCCTAAATACTTACAATCTGAGAATTACCAATATCAGATGTAATTATATTTCTAAGATGGCTGTTTATAACGCCTAGACTAATCTACATTCACAATGTCAAAATATTACTAAGAACGATAAATATACACATTATATATTTGTAATCAATAGCTACAATTGCTTGTATATTTTCCTGTGACATGAATTATATTCAACAATCCAATTTAATATCAAGGAAGAAGGCACTAAGAAATTTTCACAAGATTGTCACTCACTCACATGGATGTTACTCAAACATTACTAATTTACTTCAATATCATCAAAACATCAACATTTCCCAATGTTGCTTAAGAGGCTCCCAAGTCCCAACTAAGCGGAGTAAAGGTTGCGGCTAGTATGCAGTCTTACCCCTGTGATAACAGGGAGGCTGGTTTCGAATTTACAACAATATCATAGTGAAGAAATTTCAAAGTATTGACCAAGTCCAAGATAATAATAAAAATGCAACCTTTACTTTGACTCCTGGCATGTCTCTCATTAGACAAATAACTGAAGTAACGAATATATATTTGGTCCCTATCAAGACTCAAACAAGAGGAAACAACCAACGACTATTACTCCCACAGACATGTCTCGGTTCGAGTCCATGCAGTGACAATGTATGAATTAGAAAAAGAAGGAAACAGCCCAGAAATCCACTTCACTATGATCAAATCAGCAGTTTATTAAAAAAACAAAATCACAAATTAAAGATCCTTTAATGCAATGACTTGAAAGCAGGAACCAACCATGATGCAAATCCTGAGTATAATCACCGACTTAAGCATCAACTAATCAAGCAAAAAATAGGTTCAGATATTGCCATAAGTTGCTCACTAACATAACTCAAGCATTTCAACTAAATCAGTAAATTCTTGAAAATAATTTATCTGAAACTACAATGGGTGGTCTCTGTCAGTCAGTTCATGAAACTCTATCTTTGATTCTGTGAAAAAAGTAAAAAAAAACAAAAGAAAACAGTAATAACTAATAATGAGGGGGGGGGGGGGGGGGGGTGGGTAGAATCTACCTGAGTTGATGATTTAAACTGGATTCTCGAGTATTGAGGGCTTGAGGCCCTTTTTCTGCAACAACACAGTGTGAACTAGAAAGAGAGTATTGAGGCTAGGTAGTGAATTAGTGATAGTGGGAGTGAAGAAAAAGGGTATCTTCATAAATTATGTCGACGAAATCATGATTTTTATGTAGGGATGATATACTAATTACGGCTGACATGATCACCTTTTTCGACAGTAAATTAATTGATCACCCAACTTTTAAAATGTCATTTTTTAAATGGGATCAATTTAAATTATTTTATTTGGGGATGTATTTTGAGTTATTTAAATGGGATTTTATTTTATTTTATTTTTTAAAAATTATGTGAAATTACTAAATATTGGCACATGATGTAATTAGTTCATAATTAACATTATAATTGACCAATGTCCTGAATGAGAACGATGTAAGAAGTTAGATGATTAACTGAGACCTTTTGAAAGTTGAGTGATCAACCGGTTCATGACCCAAAGAGGCGAGACTGCTGGCATTTTGTACTAATTCTTTATGGTACTCGTATATTGTTGCCTGTTCCGGAAGGATATGGGAAAGCAAAAGGTAATGTCACGAGGGTCCATATGGTCTTTTTGAGAATTGAATGGACTTAAAGACAAGGCATCTAATCCCCTTCCTGTTGTAATAATTCATTTTACTCTGGCAAATCTTTTTGCGTTTTTTTTCTATAAAAAATGTCTTTAGGACTTAGGAATCACATTGTTGAAAATGCTACCATTTGCCTCATAATGTTTTCATCTCAACTTGGCTCTACTAGCTCTCGTTTCACGAATATGATCATCTACCGACTATTCATGATGTTCGATTTGAAAAAAGTCACCACAACAAAAGTCATGTATAAAGGAGACAAAGGATCGTTGCATCGAATAATGCCATGTCTTTTAAGCTTTCTTTAATCCATTCATTGTGAGGGAAGAGCTTGGCCTAACTTAGCTAGTAGGAGAGGCACAAATTTTGTGACACCAGATATTGATCTAGTTGTGTTGTGCATATATCCATTTTTCCTAAATAGAAATGTCATTTCTTATTATACGAGCTACTTTAAAGTCAAGGACATGCATTATTGTAACATAACAATTATAGAAGTCTTTCAAAATAAGTAATTAATCACAATTAAATATTAATTAATTGGAGTTTCACCAGTTTACTATGGCGTATGCTAAATCTGTTTTCAGTATCATCAAATAATGAAGGCATGTCAACCAGAGAGTACACCCTCTATCTCCTTCACGTTCCTCTTTCGTATCTTCGTGGTTTCAAAATTGTGCATCATGCATTGCGTTTAATATCATATTTATCGAAAATGGCGTTAAGGCGCATCAACTTCTGAGTAAAGAATATGCCTTCTAGAGTGAGCCCTTTATCTCATTTGATAATGCACATACATTGCATATGGATATAAATGATGCACGATTGATTATTGATATAATAGATCTTCAAGATTCTGGCATTGAACATATCATACCAACTGAGATCCAATCTTGACCCACCTTTCTGTCCAAGAACTACATGATTATCATGACTGGTGAGCTTTCCTTTTTCGAAAGCAGCCCCTCTGCTTCATATCAGTCAACATCATAATCGAATACCATCGTATTAAAAATGAAATAAAATACATTATCTGAATGTCAAAGTATATATTGGATATATTATTATGTAGAACACAGTTTAATTATACAGTTGGAAAATGTAAAAAAAAAAAAAAATCAATGTTCATATGCTACCTCTCAACATATGGGTGTAATCATCTATAATAAGACACCAGTTCTGAAGTTCGTCGAGAGTTTAACATTACTCCAGAACTGTGAATATGTTCTGCTAAAATACATTATATGAAAAAATGAAGATTAACTGAAAAAATGTTACTTGGATTTTAGCTCACTTGCTCTCCAATCAGATCCAACCCAACTACCAAGAAAGATAATCCTTGGAAGAGCAAATAGTAGAAATGGATTCCATGAGCAGATAAAAAGCTTCTTCCAGCTGCAGTCAGGAGAAGAAAAGCAAGTGCAAGTTCTTTTCTATAAATCCTGTTTCTCTTTTGCTTAACAAGAGGGGTCGAATCGTCTTCTTCTTGTTCTTTAAGCTTATCGACCATCTTATCAAGCCCTGATTCCGAAAGGCGTCTTTGGATTTTCTCCTCATTTAGGCTCTTTAATTCCCTCTCAGCAAGGGCTAACAAGTCTGATTCAGATGATCTTCCTAACTTCTTCGTAACTACCCATTCGTAGGCACTTCCGAGCTGAAACAAGCCTGACACCATTGCTTGGAACTTTGTCACTGACATGGTGTTCTCGAACAGTAGGTACGGCATCAAGAAGGGGAAGGACTTCGGTGATGGAAGGATGTTCAAGATTGACATGACTATGGGGACATAACAGATCACCCATGGTGGTAAGACAGCCTCGGGGACAAACATGGTTAGAGGGAGTATGATACAGAATAGTGTGAATGAGTAGAATGGAAGGATCAGTTTCCTCAGTAGGAAGAACAAAAAGATCAAATTAGCCTTCTTCCCACTTGAAATCTGCGATAAAAAGAAATACAAAGTTGTTTCCGGTATTAGGCTAATATTTCATATTGAATTCACCAAAAGATCAACAAGACATCATATAAAGCTACTATTACCTTTGATTTAACTATATCTGGAAGACATAATCGAAAAAGTTGCATCGGTCCAGAATGCCAACGATGCTGTTGCTTCTTATATGCTTCATAAGATTCTGGCAATTCACAGAGAACTTTAACATCATTGAGGTAAATGAATTTCCATCCTTTTAAGTGTGCTCGAACTGCAATGTCCATGTCCTCTACCGTTGTTCTCTCGAGCCACCCCCCAGAGTCCTCTAAGGCATTGATCCTCCACACACCAGCTGTCCCATTGAACCCAAAGAAATTGAGGAAGATACCATTTACTTGCTGCTCAACCTCAAAATGGAAGCACAGATTGATATTTTGCAGTCTAGTAAGTAGATTTTCGTCTTTGTTCACGAATGCCCATCGTGTCTGGACAAGGCCTAATTCAGGATTACCCTGACAGAAAAAGGGCAAACAGTTCAGCTAATTTCCACCTACAATGCATATATAACCAAACACAATGCAGAAATTGAATTGTCCCACTGATGAAAAATCATATCGCTCAAGAAATTGTATAGTATTATAAAGGTAAACTAAGAATTTCGATTATACAAACATTGAAAAAGTTATCTAAATAAGGCAACTGATGCAGGCCCAAGACTCAACATATGACATTTTTGAAAATGCTACTTTTGGCTAAAATGATATCACAACAATCTACCATTTCTCATATTAGTACTTCATAGTAATCCATACGCTTTTCGGATTTACCTTAAAATGAGGAATCGTATGCTGAAGAAAATCAGGATAAGGTTGAAAGTCCGCATCAAAGATGGCAACAAACTCATAATTTTTCACATAATCACAAGCCATAGCAGATTTAAGATTGCCTGCTTTGTATCCAGTTCTGATGAGACGATGCCTATAAACTATATTCACTCCTTTTTCTTTCCACCCCGCAACCTCATTGCGTATCAATAAGGCTAAGATATCATCATCAGAATCATCCAAAACTTGAATCAGAATTCGATCTTTCGGCCAGTCCAATTGACATGCTGCTGCAATTGATTGTGCATATACCTTAAAAATCACAAGAAACAAAGATGGTTTACATCAGATTTCATCAAAAGTAGAAAAAGAATCTATCTCTTGCATTATGCATAATTTGCAGTAAAAAAATAAATTCACCCACCGACAGCAACAAATGTACTAGAAAAAAAAATGAGGAGTGTTTTACTGGATTCCAAGAAAAGACTAAATCTTTTATCAGAAATCTGATGAACTTTCTAGTATGAGTACCACTAAATGCAATCCAAATAGTACACCAAAAGTTGGGTAGTTTATGATTTGAAGAAAAGCATAAACTTTGATCAAGAATCTGAATAAATTTTACCTCTTTCTCATTTCTCATTGGAATCTGAACAAGAACCATCGGAAAACTGGAAGCATCTTCAACATCATATGGTTCTCCAACAACCTCTGGCTTAATTTTTTTGAACTTAATCCAAAAACAACCCAAACCCAATACGAAACGATCCACAGATTGGATCATGAACAACACAATACAAAACTGCGAAAGCATTTCAATCACAGGAGCTATATAATCAACTCTGAAATCTTGCCAAGCCATATAAGACCATTGTACGAGGTTGTCAACCTCCGAAGGATGCACTAAACTCAAATGCCATTGATTGAAATATGCAAGAAGTTCAATAGCCAAAGCTGCAACTGAAACAGCAAGAAAAATCTTGATGAATCTATACAATTTCCCTCTATATTTGGGCTCCTCATCGTTTATATTGGAGTAGGCAATGCGTTTTTTGACTGAAGCAAAAGTGCTGAATATTGTTCTACCTAACCATGGAATGCAAGCAAGAGCTCTATGAGCTTTTAGGAGAAGAACCCAAGTGAATGCTTTTGCATTTCCAGATTTTTCTTTATCAACAACTGATAAACCATTAGGCTTTTCAATTGTCACAACAACTGAGCTAGGTGCCATTGATGAGTTTCTTGATCAAAGATTTTTATCTATAATCAAGTTGTAAAATGAAGAGATCAAAAGGGTTGACTCTGGAAGTACTTTTCAAGAGATTAGGAGAAATTCATGGTCTTATGTTTCAGTTTTAGGACAGAAACATAGGAAACTAAAAATGGTTTTGTAATAATTACAGTTTAAAGCTGAATTATGTAATCTTCTTCTTGTAACAGATTAAAATGAATTATGATTTGAAAGCTTGGGGGGGGGTATGGTTCTTGAAAATAGTACAGACAATAAGAAGAAGAAGTTGAGTTTATGTAATAAGCTAAACTATTGTGTGAATTTTGTGATTAGAATAATTGTGTAATGAGGATCTGTTGGAGTAGATCCTTTTTCTTCTTCTGTGTGGTATTTTTTGTTTTTAAATGCCAAAATTTGTAAGTATCAATTTTGACAGCCAAATACAGCTGAAACACCTCCTTGATTAGTGATCTGGATACCAATTATGGTATTATTTGCCTAAAATTGGTTTATTTTTACTTGAAGGTTGAAGCCCAATCTGATGCGCCTACCATCATTTTACTAATATATGGTTAATATTTTTTTTTATCGATTGAACTATGATCTCGTTATCTCTCAAGTTAAGAGCATGTACATCAGCTCCCCTAAATTTTCCTCTATAATTCACTCTCAATTGTCACCTTTCTATTTCTGGGACTAGTTGCTCTTTAGCAGATCCCCTATTATTCACAACTAATTGAACTATAGTAATTATAACTAGAGAATAGAGAGAGTACAAATTTGAGGGTGAGTGAATAAGTTATAGGGAGTCAAGCTATTTTAGGGGAGCTGAAAAAATGTTAGTTTTAGTAAGTTGAACCCCTATTATAACTTTTCGGGGAGCTGATGTACATGCTCTAAGATGTCCAATTTTATGGTAAAAATAAGGGTTTAAAAAGTCATGAAATTCATATTTAAAATTTTCGTGATACTATTATTTATGAGAAGATGAATTGAAAATTTGAAACTCAACAAAATAGACCAAATAAATATGAAAAGTATAAGTTATAAAAAAATCAATTGGAGTAAAAAGATGAGATGGGTTAACTGTATCCAGGTTGGAGTGTTGTAAGCAAATCTATTCTAATTTTGGGACTGTGAAATTGATTGTTTATTCGGTAAGTACACAACCTCTTACGCGGTCTATATGGAAGTTGACTTTTTGTTTTGTACCATTGTCAGCATATTACATGGCTACATGCTATTCGTTAATTTTATTCTACATTTTAATTAAATGTTACATAATAAGTTCATACCAGAATTTGTTTGTCAATATCATCTTCACTTCTAACTAATTTTATACTAACATTCATTAATTTGGAGGTGTTGTAAATATTGCATGTCAAAAGTCCAGAACTATTGGAAGTGGAAACATTTGTAACACTCTCTCTATTCCTAAATAATTTATATATTTTTTGAAATTAATTGAATAGTCTAGTGAAAAAGTCTCGTGCTAGTGACCAGAAGGTCTTGGGTTCGAAACTCACATCTATCGCTAATTTACAAAAAATAAGTGATCAATATATTTTTAAACTTTACAAAATTCAACATTCGAATTCTCATTAAACTATAAGACATAATATAGTCTTATGAAATCTTGTTAGGTTCGTCTCAATATATATTTCTGAAATATCAATTTTTTATAGAAATTTTTTTTGCTTGTATAAGAGATATTTACGTTTAAATTGTGTTTTGTTGACTATAAAAAATTAAAATATATCAATCACTTAGGGATAGAACGAATATTTCGTAACTCTTTAAGTCTTAGACCTATGTATATGTTACATTTTTTTAATATTTTGAGTAGCTTTACATCAAGGTAATAAAACTTCTATTTAAACAAAAATTTAAAAGGACGTACTCATGGCTACATTAGTTGGCACCTGGTAGGGTTTCATAGAAACACTAAACATTTCAAATCTAGCACATTCATTTGAAGTTTTAATATTCATCGTCAAACCACTTAAACGTAAATGCAGGCCGAACTGAAAGTGCATATCATCAGTGGTATGATTAAATAAAAATTTCTATAATTTGATGACCACGGTTGAATTTTAATGATTAATACTTGTAATTATCAACTTGACCATTATTGATTAATTTTATTATAATTTTATTCTTAAGTATGTGTGGATGCATGTGAATAGTGTGGAACCAAATGGCTAATGCTACTAACGAGTGGGTAATTCATTTCATGCTCAAGTACTTGATAGATCGCTCGATAATTAACAAGCAGGTACGAGCCTAAGATTTTGCTCTTTTGAGATATTGACTGCCCAATAATTACCCGATCGGTTAATATATTATCAAATAATTTAATATATTTAATATGTGTATTAAAAATAATTATCTATAAAAAAGGTTTGTAAATTTTATTATGAATCTTTGAAATAATTAAGGTTTACATAATTTATTAATGTTCTATTATGCCAATGTATTTTTATTTTATGTTAATTTTTTCATTTTTCCTTAACGAGTCGGGTCACAAAGTAGTCGAGCTAGATAATTATCTTAATAAGTCGGGTAATAAACGAGTCGAGTTTGATAGTTACGTTATTGTGTTGAGCCAGGAACTAAAATTGAGCTTAATACTTTATCGAGCTGGTATGTACCATATGTCTTGTTATCTTATTGAGTTGAGTCGGGTACTGCAATACCCGACTCGACTAGTTTCCAACACCACAAATTGGTAGTGTGAATATTGTAGTGAGGAACAAATTTTGTGTCAAAGTAAGTTATAGTTTAATGATGTGTTAAGGCACGTCCCGTAATTACTTCATTCGTGTATTTTATAATAGGATTGTGCGAGACAATTAGAACACCGTTTTTGTCCTTATTTAGAAGTTATTGTTATTGAGTTTTAATGCATTCTTAGTTCTTACTAGGCCTGTAGGCCATATGTTAGAAAAATAAATTTGATTAAATAAGATATAAGTACTCCACTGAATCATGACATTGTATGTTATTAAGCTGTAATTGTTTCTATATTAAAGTCCAAAATAAGCCGACTTCATTACCACCGTTAGTTACGCCGATTCTCGTGTTTCCTGGAAGGGTTGATGTGAAGAATTAGTTGGACCTCTAATTCCACAAAAGTGGTTATGTTAAAGAAAAATGCATCATAATATATTCATGTTACATTGTTACTTCCTCCTTAAATATCAGTTTACATATATACTTCATAGACTTTAGCACACTACTCGGATCTGTTTGCATTAGCTTTTATGTAACATGGGTCATTAATAGTGGTAGAGTTAATTGTATATATAATTCTGATACAATTAGTACTATTATTTAGTTGTATTTTAGTGGAAGAAGTTAATTATTAATTTGGTCTCAGATAGTGGGACGAAGTTGTACTAATCCAAAATTATTATTTTATTGCAGATTAGTCCTTGAAAGTGATGTAAATAATAATTCTTGATATGGAGACAACATTTGCACATTAATCCATATTTTTCGAAGATCATATTACAACATTTGTCACTTTCGGGAGACTACTGCAACACTTCATCGCTTTCAGGAGCAAATTGCTGAAATGGTCCCCGATATTATGACCGAGTTGCACTTTGGTCCTCAATAGTTACACGGTTTCATGTTAGTCCCCAAAAGTGGCCAAAAAGTTGCACTTTAGTCCCCACGTCAAGTTTTACATTAACATTTCAGGTTTAGGAGTTAAAATTGTGGTCAAAATATAATTTTAAAGATTTAAAGTTGATTTTTTTGCTTCAATTTGTGCCAAAATGAAACTCCATAACCCCCTCCCGCCAAAATTCCCTTTTTTCTTCACCCTAATTAGTGTTGTGGAGTTTCATTTTAGCACTAATTGGGGCAAAAGATCAACTTTACGTCTTAAAAGTTACATTTTTACCCCAGTTTTAACGCCTAAACCTGAAATGTTAGCGGAAAAGTTGACGTAGGGACTAAAGTGCAACTTTTTTGCCACTTTCGGGGGACTAACGTGCAACCGTGTAACTATTGGGGGACCAAAGTGCAACTCGGTCATACTATCAGGGACCATTTCAGCAATTTGCTCTCGCTTTCAGAACCTAATCTTCAATATTGTAATAGTCTAGAATTAAAATGCAATTATTATCTCACTATTTGGGACCAAAATGACCATTAACTATTGATTTTAGTACGTGAAAGGTATATCATATTCGGGAGAAAATTGGAAGAATGCCCCTCTTTTTCATTTTTTAAACCTCTAACCTCCTTCATAATTTTTTTGCTAATAGTACCCCTCTCCCATAAATAGACTAATTTGCCCTTAATGAAAAAATTTGCTAAAAATATCCCCATCATAATTTGTTCTTCTTCTTCTTCGTCTTCTCCACCACCTCCACCACCACCACTGCCCACCATCAACACCAACACCACCAACCATCAACACCCCAACTTCTTCTTGTTACCCATCATCTTCATTTACCCCCTCTTCTTTTTCTTCACCTTTTTCTTCTCCACCATCCTACCATCAATCACAACCACATTAAAAATCCACTATTTCTTTCCCACCCCATCACCACCACATACCCACCAATATCCAAAAAACCTAGATCGTACCCCCTCCCCTCAATAGCCCTAAATCGCGACCCCCTCCCCTAAAAACCCTAAATCATGTGTGATAATGGTGGTGAGATATTATTTCGTCATCGTGTGTTGGCACACGATGGAGCACACGATGAAGATGTCACTGGTCGTCATTGTGTGCTGCATCGTGTGCCAGCACACGATGACGAAATAATATACCACTACCACTATCACACAGATTTAGGGTTTTAGGGGAGGGGGGTCGCGATTTAGGGCTATTGAGGGGAGGGGGTCCAATCTAGTTTTTTGGATATTGTTAGTGGTTATGGGGGTTGTGATGTTGTTGGTTGTGGTTGTTATGTTTGTAATATTGGTGGTGTGATTGGTAGGTATGTGGTGGTGATGGGGTGGGAAAGAAATAGTGGATTTTTATGTGGTTGTGATTAGTGGTAGGGATATTGTTGTTGATGGTGGTGGTGGTAGGATGGTGGTGAAGAAAAAGGTGAAGAAAAAAGAAGAGAGGGTGGATGAAGATGATGAGGAAGAAGAAGAAGTTGGGGTGTTGATTGATGGTGGTATGTTGATGGTTGGTGGTGGAGAAGAAGAAGAAGAAGAAATTATGATGGGGGTATTTTTAGCAAATTTTTTCATTAAGGGCAAATTAGTCCATTTATGGGAGAAAGGGGTACTCCTAGCAAAAAGATTAGAGAGGGGAATAGAAGTTAAAAAATAGTGTCAGATGAGGGTATTCTTCCAATTTTCTCCATATTTGGTTCCTAGAAGTGCACTTAGGTCCTAGTAATAAACTATAAATATATATTACATATTTGTCATTTTAGAATGCTAAAAATATGACCAAATATACAGACATTGGTAATCTTCAGGATCATATATCATAACATTTTATTTGTATCAGTTTCACTTAGGATTATTGGAGATATATGGAAAATATTGTGGAGGTGTTGGCAGGTGCTAGTTGGCCGAGGGGGCGAAAACTTAGCCAAAAGTTAGGCATTTGATGTAGCAGCTGCTGTGTTTAGTTCCTGAAAAAATCGATCGGATGTTATGAAATGGAGCGGGACGATGCCAAAAGTTGGTATAATATGGAAGGATACTAGAACAACGAAACCAAAAGTTGCATGGATTGATTTAGTGTGGTTTAAAGGCAGTCTTCCAAGGCATAGCTTTGTATGTTGGGTTCTTTGTCATGGCAAGCTTTCCACAAAAGATAGGTTGATATGGGGTATTGTGGCTGATGAGGAGTGTGTTTTTGTGGTGCAAAAGAGGACATGATTCACTTGTTTTTCCAATGTGATGTGGTGGGTGTCGTGTTGAGGAAGATGTTCGTGTATATGGGTGAGTTTCGTAGGCCGCTATGTTGGAATGAGGAGATTCGATTGACAGTGGCCCGTTACCGGGGAAAGTCCTTCCGAAGCCGTCTGAGAAGACTATGTTAGTCATGAGCAACGGAAGATGGAGGACATAGTGCATAGTCGTATAGTTACAATTAGGAGTAGAGTAGAGTGAGTGAGTAGTTGGAGAGTTCCTTGGACCAAATTGCATTAACAAATTTGTATAGATTGAGGATTCTCTCTTAACGTTTCGGTTTAGCTTGACATCGTATTTCATTTCCGATTAATAAAATTCATTCTTTAACAAGAAAAAGTTATACATTGACATTTAATAAAATCAAAATATAACTTAATCACACTTTCATAGACTATATCTACAACTTCATCAATTAATAATAATAGGAGTAAGTAGTTTTCATGATGAAGAATCTTATTCTTATTATTATTATTATTATTATTATTATACTTTATCTTTCGTTTCCTAGAGAAGTAACTTATCAACGAATTATTTGAAATATATTAGTACGTGGATAGTCACTACTATACCTCAAAAAGGAGGCTTGACTAGTTAATTCTAAAACTCAATTTTCACACTAAAAAACACAAATTTAATTCAAATATTCTTTTTCCCAAACCTTCACAATTGAGAATTTGCTGACTTGATCCAATAATAATTTTTAAACATACATTAAGATAAGTAACACAAATATATATACAAGTATCATTTTCCAACTAATTCAGAACTAAGATGTTACTCGTTATATATAATGAGATTACAAATTCAAGTCTTTGTAACAATAATTATTAAAAGAAAAAAGATTAAAATATTCAATGCTCAATAATGTAATAATTCTCCTTCGACAATTTCTTTACCATGTTCAGTCATTAGTAGACATAAATATGAGGTTAAATCTATATTCTATGTCTTTATATTATATATGAGATATATATATCTAACAGTGATGAGATTGAATTATTAGATATATACAAAGCCACGAGCCCATGAGAAAGTGGTACTCCTGTTAATCACATGGCATTTCTCAATAATTGCATTACCACAAGTCACATGGATACCCCTATACCCCACCCCACCCATCCACATTGCATAGACAAACCAACGTTCTTTTGGGGCAGAATTGTTCGCCGGTGGGCTCTCCTTGCCCGTGAGATACAATGCTACATTGGCTAGTCATTCAAACCTATTAGTAACCCCGGACGATCTTCTCAAAACTTTGCAACTGATTGAATTTGTTATTAGATTTGACGAACTGATCTTAAATATCACAAGTATTGATAACAATATGTTTTATCCTCACTCATATACTTATTACTAAGAAATTTGTTATTAATTACTCATTCTAAAATTGCTCTAGCTTAAACAAACTTAGCCTTGAAATACTTATGAAATGGATCGTGGTATTACAATGCCACCCACTTAAATCTTTAACAATATGAGTGATACAGATAACATTATAATTTGATTGGAAGTATGATGCATCCTGTTTTTGGAAGCTTCATTAGCATAACTTTAAGGTTATACTAATATACATAACCAATTGTGAGATGATAGTGACCTATCGAGAAGTACTCTTCAAGTGGTCATTCGAGTGAGGACAAGACGTAAGGAAAAGATATTATGTGGTGATTTTAAAGGAAAGTTTATCAAATCTAATAATACACAAATCTTATCATTCATCAAATCTAATAATACAACGATTTCGAAATTGATTGCCCAAATCAACTACATTTTTAAGCCAAGAGAATCAAATAACAATATTAGTTGTTTGCCAAATAGTTTTAAAACTTCATGAATTCAAATATTCCCTCCACCCCGCCCGTAAAAGATTGATACATTTTGACTTTTGGTGGTTAAACTTTAAAAAATGAAAATTTTCATTAAACGATAAGGAATAATATAGTCATGTGGGATCTTGTTAGATTCGTTTCAATATATATTTTTGAAATATCAACTTTTTATAATTTTTTCGGATGTAAAATAAGAGATATTTATGTTTTAAATTGTGTTTTGTTGACCACCAAAAGTCAAAATGTATCAATCTTTTAGGGACGGAAGGAGTAATACATACCGAGTAATACTAAAATAGACTTTTCAGAACTTCAGTACTCCCTCCAATCCAAATTATTTTACTAATTTTGATTTTGAAAGTCAAATTTTAAAAATTTTAGACTATGAATTCTTATTAGTCAATAAAAAATAATATAATAATGTGAGTTCTTGTTAATTAGATTCGTTTAAGTTAGTATTTTTGAAATACTATTTTTTATATCTTTACATATAAAATTGGAGATATTTCTATTTTAAACGATGTTTCGGTGACATAAAAAGTCAAATAAGACAAATAATTCGAAATGAATTCAAGGACATAATTATAGCACTGGTTAACGTTGCCCATATAGATCGTCAGCCCTGACCTAGTCGTCACTAGCCATCCTAGATCATGCATGCCCGGCAATCTTTGGTTGGAGGAATCTTATAGACTTGAACATTATTAATAATCTGTTGATATTATTGTTAATCTCTCAAGTGTCAACAAGTATTTTGACCCCGTTAATAATAAAATTAATTAACTTATGTACATTAACATAAACTCCCTCCCTTCCTACAAGATTGTCACATTTTGACTTTTGTTGGTCAAATATAATAAAATTTGATCATGAGTTCTCATTAAATGTTAAGAAATAATATAGTCTTGTAGGACTATATTATATTCGTCTCAATATATATTTTTAAAATATCAACTTTTTATAATTTTTTTACATGTAGAGTAAAAGATATTTACATTTTAACTCGTGCTTTGTAGACTACCAAAAATTAAAATGTGACAATCTTCTAGGAACGAAAAGAGTATATTCTTTTGCCAATTTCCCTTATGACCACTTTATAGATGAACTATAATCCCGTCGATTCCGGTTATTTTGAGGAATATGATCTAATATTCTTTTTTGTTTTTCTTTTATGTTTTTTAAGTAACCTATCTATGTTCAAATAACAATAAACGTCTTCATGTAATATTATTATTTTTTTTTTTATGTAAATTAGAGATGAGTTGAGTTTCGAACCCAAGATTTTCTGGTCACTAGCAAGAGCTTTTTTCACTAAACTATTCGATTAACTCTATAAACGAGTGTTATAAACGAGTTGAGTTTGGACGAGTATCAAATTATCTGTCGGGTTTCAGTTTTGGCGAGTCAGATAATTATTCGGTTTTAACAAATCGAGTACGAAACAGCCTACTCGAACCCAATCCGAATATCAAGCCCCGGAAATCCGGCTCATTACCCTACTCTGCCTATATACTGGTATCTCATGTCACATACATCATGTACATGATATTATATGTATTGATTAGTACAGAAGATAGTTGCCGGTGGAAATGGTAAAGGATTCTTAGGAAGGCTGAGAAGAGTGTGTTTCACTGTGGCTGTGTACAAGCGCTAGGAATCAGAAGTTATTTGAAGACCATGAGATGAGTGCAGAGTAGATTGTGGCCAAATGGATCAGTGATGTTAGAGGGTGTGTTAGAGCATTCACAACAATTTTCCTAAATTAGTCCTTAAATTCTCCTCAATTAAATTCCTTTATCAATTCAGAGAAGGTGTTTTAATTTTGATCCTTTTTCAGTTTACTTATTTTCTTCCCTATTCCGTAAAAATAACTGCAAAAAATTAGAGTATTATATAATTGATGTCCCTTCCACTATTGACTCTCTGTATGCAATATTTTTTCATTGAGTAAATCTTTTGAGATCAAATATATACTAAATCTGCTCCAATATTTTAACAGAATAAACGTGTATGAATTTGAGAGATCCGATAGCCAATCGAGTGTAGTGAACATTCACTCAAAAGAACTTATATTCATCCAAATTTATATGGGTTCGTGAGAATTTCACCATTTGCTTCAACCAAGACCACAAAGAAAAGCTTATGTTGAGGGGGTTTTGATGGGTTGATTGTTCATCATCGCCCAAAGAGAAGATTCAGAAGCACTACTTCAAAGTAATTATCATAATAAATATTAAAGTAAATATGAAGAATGGAATATAAAATTGTATAATTACCTGGTTGGTGATGAGGGAGAGAAGAATGGATAAGAAAAGTTGAAAAAAGGATGGAGTAAAGTGAATTTGGGGTTTGCGGGAAACTCCTCATATTTTCACCCTGTTAGTTGTTCCTCTATTTTTTTTAAGTGGGCCAGCTCATATTAGGGAAGTTAAAAATTGGTTAATTGGACATTTTTAAGTTCACTTTTCTTTATTATTGAGATAAAATCACTTATAGAATCACTGCTACAAATGCTCTTAATAGTTGGAGAGCTGTAGTTAGAAGCAAAAAAAAATTAGTATACTTGTATAGAATGGAGTTACTGTTGCAAATGCTCTTAATATTCATTTTCTTTGGCTATTTTTGACTGTAAATAACCTCACTTTTATATCCTGCTTTTCTTTCAATATAATAAAAGCTTTCTAAAAAAAATATGTATTATTGATTAAATAAAATCTTAATCAAGTGATGTGTGTATATATAATATTTCATATGAAAATGAATATTGTTTGCATATGATTGTTTAGTTAAGCTACCAAGTCACTTTTTGAAATATTCGTCGGTTAATCATAATTGGCTTGTTAAAAGCTTTCTACGGTCGGATTTATGTCGTATAGGCACATGTTCATCACTAATTAAATTAATTGAATAAGTTGATTACAATCTTGAAACGAAATCAGAAGACAATGTATTGCATGCGAACTACTCATAATTAATAATGCATGTTAGTCAAGTATTAATGCAAAGCATCTCTCATCTCCTAACCTAGCTGTCTTATTAACTAGATACTCTCTATTTCTTCATTTGTATAATCAATTCATTAAGCTCATTATACTATAGTGTCTGCCAGCACAAACTTTAATTTATCGATCACCCAATAAACTTTATTACATATATATTCTCATTTTATTAAAAGATATATGATTTTGTTAAAAAAAATAATGCACATTGCTTGTTTATATTACGATCAGGCATTAGAATTTTACATATTCGGAAAATGGAAGAGTTAATTTTCCATTTAATCCTGAGGAAATTATACTTTAATCCACGTAGTTATATATATGTGTTGGAATATGTCTTGAAATTTGTGTTTCAGCAGACGATCTGTATTTGAGTCGGAACATGGTCAGTTCCGATCCAACATCCGAAATCCTGTACGAGTCTGATCAAGACTTAGTCGGTACTTGGTCGGCACTTCACCAAATACCGAAATCAGGTGCGAGACACATTGGAACTTCATCGGGACTTGGGCGGTACTTGCCAAGTCCCGATCGGATCTGGAGACGCGTGGGCTTTGGCGTTTTTCTAATGGGCCTAGGGTCTTCTGTCCTAGTTTAGTTAGGTTTTCCTGGTTACCTATAAATAGGAGGTTGATCATACATTGTTCGTATGAGACTAAAATACATAGAATAAATTTCATGTTTTCTACTTCTCTGAGATCTGATTGATCATCTGTAATTTGTTTCAAACTCATTATAGTGAAATTTCTAAGGCTCTGCCTGTGGATTAGTACTAACACATTGTTAGGGATACCACGTAAAATCTGGTGTTATTTACTTTCAATATTTTACATAATTTCTTTATCTTCGTTGTTCACCAAATTAGTGGTAGACAATTCGGTTCCGTTATAACAAATTGATATCAGAGCTAAGGTTGGCGATTCTAATTCCTGAAGATGGGTGGTGAAAGTATGAAGGTTGAAAAGTTTAATGGGAAGGATAATTTCAGTCTCTGGCAACTGAAGGCTAGGGCGTTGTTAATCCGAGAGGGTCTCTAACACATATAAAACCACCGGTGCCTCCACCGGAGAACTTGGCTGTTCTGGAAGAAAATGCTCACTCGACGCTCTTACTATTATTGGAGGATCATGTTCTGATTGAGATAGCCGAGGAGAAGATGACAGCAGGGATGTGGTTAAAATTCGAAAGTCTATACATGATCAAGAGTTTAACCAATAAACTGATTCTGAAACAACGTTTGTTCTGGTTGCGTATGAAACAAGGTACATCTCTATAGAAACATATTGAACGTTTTAATTCAATTCTACTTGATTTGAGGAGTATTGATGTTGCCGTTGATGATGAGGATGTTGCCTTAATTCTGTTAGTGTCTTTACCTGATTTATATGAAAAGTTTCGTGAGAATATGACTAATGGTAATGATACTATACCCCTGATTGTCCGACGTACCACTACAGCTATGTCTCAACTCCATGTTCTGAAGTGCAGTTCTAACCTCCTCCCGTGATATAATATCTTTACCATTAGTCTTATTCTCATGTAATTTTTCATATGAATCAGGTAAAGACACTAACAGAATTAAGGCAACGTCCTCATCATCAATGACAAGATCAATACCCCTTAAATAAAGTAGAATTGAATTAAACCGTTCCAGATGTTCCTTTAGAGATGTACTTTGTTTCATACGCAATCTGAACAGACGTTGTTTCAGAAGCAGCTTATTGGTTAAACTATTGGTCATGTATAGACTTTCGAGTTTTAACCACATCCTGCTGCAATCTTCTCCTCGGCTACCTTAATCGGAACATGATCCTCCAATAGTAGTAAAAGCGTCGAGTGCGCCTTTTCTTCTAGAACCGCCAAATTTTCCGGTGGAGGCACCAGTGGTTTTATAGGTGCCCAAAGACCCTCTCGGATTAACAATGCCTTAGCCTTCAGTTGCCAGAGACTGAAATTATCCTTCCCATTAAACTTCTCAAACTTCATGCTTTCACAACTCATCTTCAGGAATTAGAATCACCAACATTAGCTCTAGATACCAATTTGTTATAACAGAACCTACTTATCGACGACTAATTTGGCAAACAGCGAAGTAAAGGAATTAAGTCAAGTACTGAAAGTAAATAACACCAGAATTTTACGTGGTATCCCTAACAATATGTTAGGACTAATCCAGGCGGCAGAACCTCATCAATCACATCTCAAAGGAATAGGAAATCTTTTCTAAATATTTTAGTCTCATACGAACAATGTACGATCGACCTACTATTTATAGGTAACCAGGGAAACCTAACTAAACTAGGAGAGAAAAGCTTTAGGCTCATCAGTAAAACGCACGGCAAAGCCCACGCGTCTCTAGACCCGATCGGGACTTGGCAAGTATCGACCATTCGACCAAGTCCTGATGAAGATCCAATCTGTCTCGTACCCGATTTCGGTACTTGGTGAAGTACCGACTAAGTCCTGATCAACCTCGTACATGATTTCGGATGTTGGATCGGAACTGGCCAAGTTCCGACCCAAATACCGATCGTCTGCTGAGAAACGCAAATTCAAGGCATATTCCAACAAAGAATATGTAGACTACTCAAACCTAGCCTAAAGTGCATTCACCCCTTATTTAACCTACTTTTAGGTTTCTTTTTATTTATGTTGGTTGAAAATATAAGAGTCTTCTTAGTGCCTTCAGATTTTCCCAACTAACTTTCTTGCTTAGGTCTTCGTCAATCTGATAAAATCTTACTGATGATAATGAGGATGTGGTGTTATTCTCTTTAACTCGATTGGCGACATTTCGACGTGAAGCAAATTGTAGGCGAACTACTGGATATATACGATACAAACGAATTGGACGATTATCATCTGCAATAGTCCATATGTCAATATTCATATTAGTCTTTGAGATATAAAAAAAACAACAATAGTAATGTCGCCAATATTTTGTCTATTTTGAAGAAATACACAATATATGTCTGCTGGTGAAATGTCCAAACAAATAAACGCCATTATCATCTATTGGATCCATCAATCATCATCCATTCAGTGTGGGACTGTCTACTTCATGCATCCCTCTTAATTAATTTAATATAAATATTGCTCACATTTAGGACTAATTGAAAGGACAAAAAAATCTAGTTTAGTCACTCTTTTTTTTAATTATTTTTCACTTTTAAGGTTGCTTTTCACAGCAAAAAAAGGTTATGGTTATTAAATTTTTTGGTCATTAATGATTAAAAATGTATATTATATCATTTTATACAATATTTTCTTTTTCGATCTTTTGGTACAATTTAGGTAATCCGAAATATTTTTCTAAAATAATTTCATGAATCACTACTTGAAGAAGCTTCAAATCTTGTCATTTTTACAACAACGACAAAACACGTTAAAGAGACTTTTTCACCCCAATTTTGTTTGATTTTGGGGTTTTTGCTCTCACTTAAGTGTTATAAAACCCCTAAATCGATTTGGGCCCATTATATTAGCAAGCCAAAAGAATGGGTATCAGTTATGTGCAATATCAGAATTGTTGCAATAGTTCGAGTAAGTGTTGTTCTGGTGTAGTTTGGTCTCTGATCCGTTAACCTTAATGATCTTCGGAGTGTGAATAGTGAAGTTTTGGGGCAAAAATGAAATTTTGAGAAGTTGGTTAAATTAATGAAACTTGGAGAGCAAAATGATAAAATTACCCCCGAATATTTTGATACACTTCTTTTTTCGATTTTTCCTCAATTTCTTTTTGATTTTTTTTTTCAGTTCTTTTATTTTATTTTTTGTAAAAATTATTCTATTTTGGTAATTGTTTCACAAAAAGGTTTGATTTTTGTAGTTTTTGGTAAAAATGTTCGATTTAGTAGTTGTTTGGCCAAAAGTGCTCGATTTTTGTTGTGAATTTGTAAGAAGTTCGGTTTCGTAGTTTTTGACAAAAATGTTAGATTTTGGTAGTTGTTTGGCAAAAAGTGTTCTAAAAAGGGTTTGTTTTTCTCACTTTTTGGTAAAAATCTTTGATTTTGATAGTTTTTGACAAAAAGTGTTCGCAAAGAGGTTCGATTTTTCGTAGTTTTTCTCAAAAATGTTCGGTTGTGGTAGTTGTTCGCAAAAAAGGTTCGATTTTGATAGTTATTTGCCAAAAAGCTTTTGTAATTTGCCAAAACAGTTTGGTTTATAATAGTTTTTTGACAACATGTTTGCTTTTGAAAGCTATTTGGCAAAAAAAATTTGTAATTTGCCCAAAAGGTTCGTTTTTCATAGGATTTGACAAAAGGTTCGATATTGATAGGTTTTTCTTTTTGCAAAAATATTCGATTTTGGTAGTTATTTTAGATACTTTATTAGTAAAATTGAAACTCTTGGCCAAAAAAGTACCAAAATCGAACATTTTTGCTAAAAACAATTATCGAAATCGAACCCTTTTTACTAGGAAAAAATATAGATGAATTTTAAAAAATGATTATCAAAATATCAGGGGGGTAATTTAGTCATTTCGCCCCCCAAGCTTCATTAAGGTAACCAACTTCTTAAAAGTTTCATTTTTTGCCCCAAAACTTCACTATTCACGCCGAAAATCACTAAGGTTAACGGATCAGGGACAAAAAATGCACCATTGTACACATTCCCAATGACCATTTTCGCAACAGTTCCACCTTCCGGGACCAAAAACCGCACCAGGCCTTTACATACTGGGACCATTCCAGCAATTAACTCCACGATATCACGAATGAGAAACGATTTTGAGAGAGAAGGGTCAATAGATTTTGTACTGACTAAATTGCCCATTCTAGTATTAGAGATACTTGTGGTGTGTTTGGTTCTTAGGGACTCAAACTCGTATTGTTGTGTGAGTATTATAATTTTGAGCTAGAGGAATCATATGGAAGTAATAACATAATATTTAAATATGTTATTCTCCCCCATTCCCCTAAGATTTGAGGAAGGGTGAATTTGAGGGAGATGAGAAGTAACAATTGTGAATGAGTGGTAATAATTTATTCTAGAAAAAAAATTAATCGTATTCTCAAATACAAAGAGTTTTAAACTCTCCTCCCTTGATCCTCTCCAAAACAGACATAAATTTAATGAAATTTGATTTTGAACGGTGGAATTGATCGAAGTAGTTGAGTGAGACAATGAATGCCAATGATCCATTTGGATCAAAAATAAGTGATTGATCTAATAAAAAATTAAATGTTAGCAATACTTGGTATCTAATTCAACTGAAACATTGAGTAGCAAGATTTGAAAATTGAATTTAATGGCAAAGATGGCACTGGGCCAGAAAATAGGAGGTGCTTCACCTGGGGGACTGGGCCTTCGTCCACCGGGTTTGAAATGGGTAAAAGAAGTTGAAATAATCCCTAACAAGTAGTGGAGGAAACTAAGAGGTCCAAAAGAGAGCAATTTCATAAATTTTTGGAACATAATATCATCATCTAACATTTCCAATCTCCTTATCCGTGAGTATACAAATAATGTAAATAATTTTAACAAAAGATTTGTTTTTTATGAAAACAAATCAATATTTTGTGAAAAAGCAACTTAATACTTAGGACTCTAGTTTTTTTAGCAGTTAACTATACTCTGCACCCTGATGGATTTCATTTTTTTAATAAATTTTGTGCTTTTCGAAATACAATATTAATCATCAACTATTTTATGTATACATGACAAAAAAGATTACGAAAAAGTATTATGAAAGAATTTTTAAATACAAATTCAATAATATCAATTTAGATGTTTTGATGAAATGAGCAAAATGTAATTTATAAACAAAATTTTGACACAAACTCTTATAAAGTCAATTAATTCGAAATGAAGAAAGTATTAAAAAAACAAATATATTTGTATCTTTCATTAGCTTCAAAATTATGGTGTTTGCGATATTATATTCTCCTTTTTTGTCTAATACTTTTACTATTCTTACAAGACTGACCAGTTTGCCTTTTTAATTGTTAAAATTAACATTTTTAAATGAACTTATCTGTCATACACACCAGAATAGTAAAATTCTAATGTGAAATAATTATTTTATCCCTCTATTTGCAAGTGGAATAAAGAAGATAGTTAAATTAAAAATAAAATAGGCATTTTATACCCAAAAAAATCATTATTCTGATGTACAGTATATAGTATTTCTCCTAAATATGCCCACATAATTTTAAGACTCGCATATAATAATTGACGTTGATGTAAATAGAGGTAAAGCAACCGTCATATTTATATCATTCATGAGTGTGGATAATTATCCACATTTAAGATCGACATCGGTTTTATGTAATATATGTGGTATAAATTTTATTTTTATTTTTCCGACCCGCCAAATCTATTTTTACCTAAAAGAAATAGTGATGATATGAATCCAATTCCCGATTTTCATTTTGTAATTCAATATTTTTATCAAAATTATAGCATATTAATAGTAAAATAGATAAAAATACTATATTTTGATATCTTTTACATAAATATCATAATATAAAAATATTTGAAATAAAAGTTTAAAGAGTCAACGTATTAAAATTTACAAATGGTCGAGCTTTTAGGGGCTATATAAATACAGAGTATTTTTCTTAAAGTAGGTTGAATCTCCCCTCTCCCCCTGTTGGGTAAGGTGTTCTTGGCTAGATATATTGAAAATGAGAAAAGAGAACCAACATAATATAAAATCAGAAGCAAGTCTTATGTATACTTCATATTATTTTAATAAGTATTGACTATAATCACATTGTCACTCACCACTAGATAAAACGAGACTTTATAAACCTTCATTTGATTGCTAAGCAAAAGATTATTGATAATTAATTTTATTAATGAGGTTTTAAACCATAATCATTGTCTTTTTAAAAGAATCCCCGATCAATCCAACATCCCAAGATCTGCAAACAGCATAATATTTATAAAGGAGTATGAAATTATTGCCTTATTGAGTTATTTGTAATAATGGCGTGCATGTTCGTTTGCAATACTCCAAGTGTAAGACTCACTTTCTGACATCCTTATTATTGATGTTGAATTGTTGATGAACTAGGACACTGTCTAATCTCTACTCATTAGTTTATTAGGGAGTAGTTTATTATATGTATTTCAAGGACTCCACATTATTAGTTGATGGGCTCATGTGAATTAGATCCTTTGAATTGTAATGATAATTATGTGAGGTGTTTACATTGCAATGTACGGTCCAGAACATGTGTAGCCATGTAGGTAAGGTTATTAGGGACCTAAAGATGCCTTTTAGTATAAACTTTAATAATTGTCCTTCAATTATCACTCCCCTCCGATCTCCATTCCAATATGTAATCTTATTTGATTTTCATACTCAACCAAATAAAAAGAAAGATTAAACTTTAAATAAGAGTATTCACACTAATAATCCTTTAAAATCCTTATTCTTTATGAAGTTGTATTACTTTTAAAACAAAATAACTTTCTCTATTTTACATCTTATACATCATTAAAATAAAAGAGAGAAAAAGAAGATAAGAAATTATATTGAACCAGTTAACCGCTTCAATTATTCCTCACCAAACAGGGATTTAGAGGCAATTAAACAATTGAGTTAACTATTTTATCTTCTATCTCATTTATAATTGTTTATAGGGTTTTTGACCGAAGACATCACCTACTTTTTACCCATGTCACCAGTTGATCCCTCACTTTTCAAAGTGTCCTGGTTGATCATTCACTTTTTAAAAAGTGTCTCTTTTGGTCAGTCGACCACTTTTCCGGGTGGTCAATTGCCGGTCAACTCACGGGGCACCCATGTGCGCATTTACTAAGGTTATTTTAGTCTTTTCAAGTGGTCACTTGGACTACCCCTCTGTGTGGCGTCGTCCAAGTGGCTCACTTGGACGACACTCCGGTGTGGTGTCGTCCAAGTGAGCTCCACTTGGCCGACCCCTCTATTCTCTGCACTCAAAGGTGTAGTCTAAGTGACTTTTGAGGGGTAGTCCAAGTGATTTTTTGTAGTAGTGGCTTGTAGGGAAAAGATTTAATAACTATTCCCTATGTGATAAGTTTTTTGTAAATTAATGATGAGGTGGATTTTGAATTCAAGATCTTGAAATTATTAGTAAGAGCCTTTTTCATTAGGCTATTCAATTAACTTTCTCCTTCCATTTTTTAGTTATCGTTTTAATATTTTTCATGTCAACTAAGAAAGGATGGCGTTTTATATTGCCCCTAAGTAATGAATTAATCAACAATTGCATTGATGTATTGGTGTTATACTTATTGTACCTTTTTTTTAACTATCTCTCTAACCAATTTTCATGCTAGCAAGAGAACTCAAACCCGAGACCTCCGTTAGAGGTGTCAGCACGCTTGCCACTAGGACAAGATGTCTTGACATACTTATTGGACCTTAAATATATTAACTAGGAACTTAAGAGGAAAGATCCATCATATAGTACTTTAAATTTTTAAGACGTTAATTAATAAATAAATAAAACAAAAAATTTAAAACGTCAATCGATAAAAATCTGTTAATATCAAAATCTAATAATAACTCACCCCCCAAACTCCAAGGCAACAAAAAGGCTCTCCTTCTTTCCCCATGCCATTAGAAACCACCTATGATGTATCCAAAATCTAGAGAGAAAAGTGAGAACTACATCCTTATCAAGAGTGACAAATCTTTAAATCAGTCTTCAACCACCTTATCAGCTCCCTTTTTGCTCTGTTCATTATGCTTGCCCATTTTGTTCATTTTCTATGTTCTATACACTCCTACCCTTTTGCAGTTCTCACCACTTATTAACAACAACAATAATAATGTAGATGACCTTGCTCCAACAAATGCCCTCAATCAATCTCATAATGGTATGTTCCACACATTTTATTTGTCGAATATGTCAAAGTATACGAGGAATGATATGTTATTAGCCTCGACATATTTCATGGCATGTAGCTAAATTATTCATTTGTTTTTGTATGTATGTGTAGATGTTATTGAAGAAGAATGTGAGGTGTTTAAGGGTCGTTGGATTTGGGATGAAGAAGGTTCTTTATACACAAATTATAGTTGTAAAAGTATTCCACATTTGAGGAACTGTTTCTTGCATGGAAGGAGAGATAGAGATTTCTTACATTGGAGATGGAAGCCAGACCAATGTGAGCTTCCTAGGTTTGATTCCAAAGCTTTCCTCAGTTATGTTCGAGGGAAGACAATGGCTTTCATTGGTGACTCACTTGGTCGGAATCAAATGGAGTCCCTTCTATGCCTTTTGTCAATGGTCAGTTCCTCAACATCAAAATAACTACTATATTTTCCTTTCCCTTGACATATAATTTCGAAAAATAAGAAATTTGCAATCGTTATTTAAGATGTTATTCACTAATACATACTCGTAGTACATATTATAGGTAGATCTAAAGATAATAGAAATAATCTTCTTGTTATTACTAGATAGGGCGGTTGAGGACTATGACATTCTCAATTTATGGACATACATTTTAGAAGCACTTGAACATGTTCATAAAAACAATAATATTAGTTGATTGAATTTAATCTACATTTTTCAAACAAAATGTTGTTCTTAAATACTCAACTATTATAGTTGATAAAATAATATTCTTGTAACTATAGAATTATTACAATGTATATATAAATTTTTAGTAAATAAGACAATCAAAATAAATATTTCTAAAAAATATGAAATAATAATACAATTAAACTGTAAACCTCCTAATAAAAAGCCGGTGTAACATACTAGTAGTATACTAGCACCACGTTATTAAACCACAAAAAATATTTTTGAAACACTATTAATTAGTACATACTTCGATAACTTGATCGATTATTGCCGATTCTGGACAAGAGTAATGGACAAATAATAATGAGGTACTCGAGATGCGAGCCCATGCGAGTTTTGCCTCTTACACATGGAATTTAGTGGATTTTCAAGGTTCATTGAACTGCTAATTAATAACGTGTATTTGCGTTACAGTATATTGTCATTATTTTAAATGGATTTGTATGTGGCCATTTTGCCCATCGATAATCCAACTGAAACCGTGAAAAGCGGACCTCCATCTAAATTCAATTTTTTTCATCTTCCACCAATTTCGAAATATAGTACTCCCTATTTTCGATCTAATTTATCACTCGATCATAATAATGTTCAATCTTAAAATATTATATAGTACTATATGAAATTTATGAATTATGAAGACACATTTCGAATAAGTTCAAGTACTTTTTTATTTATATTTGATTTTAATAAATAAAGAAGTTACTAAGTCGTGTCAATTATTTCCTTATCATCGTCACATAAATAGTGATAAAACTAGCAATATAATAGGCATAGAGAAAACATCACCCCTTTAATTTTTTAAAGTATATATGTCTAATAATAGAAAATGGAATTTTACTATAGATGTTTTCTTAAAATTTACAAGATTCACTCCTAAATTTGAAAGTTTATTTATATTTTGTAGCAAGAGACTCCAACACAACTACTCAAAGAGGATGATGATCGTTTCACGACATGGCACTTTCCAGTTCACAACTTCACCCTCATGGCCTTTTGGTCACAATTTTTCGTTCAGGCCACCGATAGAATCATCAATGGTTCATCGAGTGGTGGCTTCGACTTGCATCTAGACAAAATCGACGAAAGATGGTCAGCAGCCTTGCCAACAATCGACTACGCCATTTTGTCCGATGGACATTGGTTCTTTAGGCAAAACTATATGTACGAAGATGACAAGCTTATAGGATGTGTGTATTGCCAAGCGCCAAACGTGACTACTTTCGACCCTAATTACGCCCTCAGGAAGGCGTTTCGAGCTGCCTTTGATCACATCAACAATTGCAAGAATTGTTCGGGCATGTTAACGTTGTTAAGGACGTTTTCACCAGCACATTTCGAGAATGGTTCTTGGGACCAAGGAGGAGGTTGTAATAGGACACGGCCATTCAACGAGGGCGAGGTAATCGATAGGGCTAATGGAGTGGATGGAGGGTATAGGAAGGTGCAAGTGGAAGAGGTTGAAAGAGCAAGAAAAGAGGGGGAGAAAAGGGGGAATAAGTTTGAAGTTATTGATATTACTAAAGCTATGCTAATGAGGGCAGATGGTCACCCAGGAGCATATTGGGGGAATAAGTATATGAAAGGCTATAATGATTGTATACATTGGTGCTTGCCTGGGCCTGTGGATACATGGAATCAAATATTGTTCCACATTCTTTTGAAGCAACCTCACCATCAAAAATCCCTTGCCAATTGATCTTGATTAGCAATGGGGTTGGTTGGCTTCAAATATACAAGACAACACCATTTTTTCACACATGATTATTATTGATTTTAGTCACAGTACTAGAGTTAATTGGGAGAATATATCCATGCATTTAAATGGGAGAAGCAAAATTTATGTTATTGATTGAAGAAGAGGCATTGAACTAGAAAAGTGAAAAATATGGTATAAATTATAAATTGACAAAATTTATGTCGATGAACAAATAGACTAGGAAATAAATTGACAAACTTAATGTTAATTGTAATGCTTTTATAATGATTTCAACTCTAGACCTGATATGATCAAAAGTCAATCGAATAGTCTAGTGGAAAAAGCTCTTGCTAAAGACCAGAAGGTCCTGGGTTCGAGACTTACTTCATCGCTAATTTACAAAAAAAAAGTGCTACTATTAATTTACTACACACCATAGTCCATAGCTACAATTTGTCCACTCAATATGTAACAATGTCTATATACTCCTCCATTTCACTTTAATTAACTTCACGTTTATCGAAACATCACTTTGATCATCAATTATTTTATATATACATTATTGAAAATTACAAAAAGATAATGTTATGAAAATATTTTAAAAAACGTATTCGATGATATCAGTTGTATATTTTTCGAACGAATGAATAAAAAGTAAGTTATAATCAAAGTTTGACACACACTCCCAAAACGTCAATTAAAATGAAATAACGGGAATATCTGTTAAAAAAAATTTTATTTGGTCCCCCATAAAATCTCGGGCCCTCGGTGATTGCACGGCGGCCACCACAGCTCCCCCTCAAGGTCGGGCTGGCATGTAAGTGACGACCATTTTGTGTGTTCACTTGCAATATCACCGAATGGCGTAGGATGCATGTGTGTATCATCTTGCACAAAATAAGACACTTGCACAAGATTTATTATTTATTACAATAACACTTATCAAACATTTATTTGCACATAATATATAAACGTCACTGAAAATGAATTTATAAGCGTAGATGTCACAAAAAAATAGTGACTTCTAATTCGTGAGCTTATCCATCTATCACGAGACATAACCAAATTTGTAACAAGGACTCCACTATCTCTTTCTCTATCGTCGTTTCATCAGAAATTTAACCACTCTGCTTTCTCCAAATAAGAATCATATTTTAGTAAAGATATGTGTGGCCAATACCAACCTCACATTTTTCAATTGATCATTTGCTCAATCCACTTGTAAATATTTTACGAAGTAACATTCATTATCAAGATTCTTTGTTATTTTCTAAAGGGGAATACGCTTGCACCACACGCGTTTTGCCTCTGCTAGGCGCGTGGGCTGCAAGCGTTTCGTCTACCCCCACCAGCGCGTCGCCACCGCTTCTCCTCACCATTTCCAAAAGATTATGCTTGGTATTTTGCCACGTTAGCCTCTTCACCTCACCATTTCCTTCTGTCTTCCTTTTCTCTTGTTTCCTTTTCTCTCTGGCTACCAAGAAAACTCCGAAGAAGAAACAAGGTTCAAAACTATGGCAATGATGACAAACTCTTTTATATTTGTTGAGCATGGAGCTTTACCCTAACCTGGCAAGGCAGACCTAGATGGCGGCTTGCTAGCATGCAACTACGGTTTGCAGCCATGGCGAGTAAATCTCTGTGCTTGAGAATTATTGCAAATCTGAACCTATATACAACTTTATTTGCTTCATCTATTTAGGCTAATAGGTTCTCTAAGCTTCAATTTTGTCCTAAAATTTATGTGAAATTAAATGATTTTTGGTTTAATTTTTTATTTTTAAAGTAATGTGATTGAATAATTGATAAATGTTTACATTCAAATGTTCCATGCTTCAATTCGACTATCATTCAACTTTTTTTAACTTTTGAAACGATCTTCGAGAATCGATCGACGATGACCACATTCGTTGAAGAAACTCTCCCATCTGCATCAGGCAAACTTGGTCTGGTAATTATATTTTGAATTTTGTTTAACCAATTGTAAATTTGTTTAATTAATTTGAATTTTGTTTAGTTATATTGAATTTTGAGTTGTTGTTTTCTTGAAAGAAATGACATCCGAATAGGTGGACGAAGAACTCGATTGTGGTCGCAAAAGCTAATTGACGATTCCAGAAAATTCAGGAAGCTTTGTTAGGTGATGAATTATTATTTGGGTTATAGACTAAGAGTCGATATTGCTTAGTTTCGTCTTTATTTTTGTATATGTAAGTTTATTTATTCCACCCGGTGCTCTCTCCCTGTATCTATGAATATCGTTCGACTGTTCATTGATATTATAGACTTATAGTATAGTTGTTGGATTTCTTTACTGGATCTTGCTCCTTTTTCAATAGATTTTTTCAACTTTTTAGTTAGTCCTTAAGGATCTCTTGCTATTCTTTTTTCTGCCAGCGCCGAGCCTGAGTATTAAAGAGAAGAATGAGTTAGCTTCGTATGCTCACAACTTAAAGAAGAAGCTCAAGAGATTGGGACGTCTGGGGTTACTCTTACTGTTATTACAGATTTGATCGAGGCATTTGAAAAGAATGAGCTTCTCAAGGTACTTTTATTTTTGTAATTGGGAATTATATAACTCCTAGATAGAGAATTAGAGATGAAGGAGGTTATAATTTTCAAAGAAATTATGGCAAGTAATGAAGAAGAATGCAATGAGCCAAAATATAAAGGTGTAAAAGTCATGCCTTATATCGTAGGAAACACAATATTCGTGAGTTTAGACACATTTTAGTTAATTGTCTTGATTCTTTCATGTTTGATTTATGATATTTTGTCAGAAAATGAGGCTTTTGAGAAGCTTGGAACCATGGGAACATCATCCAACTTGTTAGTCTATCTCACCACTGTCTTTAACATGAGCAGTATGACAGCAATAAATGTGAATGATGTATGTGTTGTTTTAGGCTGTTGATAGGTTGCCGCATAGGTAGTGTCCTGCACTATTGTCTTGTGCATTGTCTTCATATTATAGATCTGAAGACTTTGTTCATTGTGTTAATTTGTAATGTGTTCAATTAGATTTCAGCTTTGGTGGTTTCTTAGGGTTGAGCTTATGTTTTATGAGGCCCGTATATGAATTTGTTTTTCCCACTGAAGGTATGCAACTTGAGTGTGTATATGTAGAAGGCCGTGATGATGTTATTCTCATTGATTGGATGAGTTCGAACTTGCTTCACATTTCCTGCTTGTAATCCTTGTTTTGCAGCCATGCCAGTTTCACATTTCTCTGCTTGGCCACTTAAAAAATTTGAGCCTCAGTGGTACTATATTCATTCAATAATGCGTCCCTTTACTGTGTCAAGTAATGAGTAATGCTTTTCCCACTTAATCTCTTTGTTATTTTGTCATTATTAATGAGTTTACTTAGAAAAATCAGCAATTGAAGTAATTTATTTGTTCACATTAAGTTTTGTAGTGTATCCTAATTATGTAGCTTATCCTGCTTGGATATATCTATAGCTCACAGTTTTCAGATTCAATTGTGCAAATATTGATATTGTATGTACAAAGAAAATACTATGTTTTGGTAAAGATGATTTTTTTAGGATTTTTAAACACCGACTTGAGTTATAATGCCATTGGTTTCTCCTTTAATGGTCTACAAGTTTTAACTTGACAATGGTTTGCTATGCAGATCTCGTACGTTCTTAACACATGAGACATCTTACTTTGAACGGGATCGAAGAGATATGGCACATCATGTAGAGGGTCTTTATTACGGAGGCATGCGAAAATAGATTCATTTTGCAGATTCTGGAAGCATCTTTCTCTGCTTCGTAATGTTCAGGTACATGCAGGTACAACTCTTCTTATACTGCCTACATTTAGTGAGTGCAAATATGAAATGAGGCCATCTTTCGCGAACATTCCACCGCAGAAGCGTTTTTTTTACGTTTTTTTAAATCCGCAATAATGTGAAGAAGTGAAGATTTCTCATACTTCGATTTTACTTTATGGTTACACTGGTAGGTGATGAGCAGAATGTTGTTAGCCTAAGAGCAAAAAGAGGGTGAGCGATAGTATTCCATCTTTTTAGCTTGCTTTAAAGTTGAATTTTCCGACCTCCAATATCTTGTGAGATATGTACGTTCTTGATGTCATTTTGAATTTAAAGTAATGTCTTCACCTTGTATACCTCTGTTTACTTGTAGAGTTCTTCCTTTAAGGAGAGTAGTAGAAAAGAAAGTGCGAGAAGCACGAGGAGCTATTATATATTTATATCTACTTTTAAATCCCTGTGACCAGGGAGGGGAGATATTACGTCGAAGTCGCAATGGATCCTTAGCCTACAAAAAGTATTGAGTTCTGCATTGATAGACGATGGAGTCTAGATTTCCAAAAATATGAAAGAACGTTTTTTTCCAGTTACTTTTCATATCTGATCTAACTCATACATAATTTTTTTTTAAAATCTAACTCATAGATCTTGATACATATAAAAAACAAGATATCATTTGAGTTTCCATACATCAGAAATAGCTGCATTGGTAAGTTATTTTTGAACATATAGTTCAGCCTGGAAGTAAATTTGCTTTCCACGATGTCGAGGGACCAAGAGAAGCAAAAATGTAAGCAAATAGTCTAATCATGAGGGTAGCATTTTATCATGGTGAAGCTACGTGGACTATCAAAGGTTCCACACAACTCGTGGTTAGAAAAGAGCAGGTGTTCGACCCCTCTTATCTACCGTATGTGTATTCTAACACGTTAGAATGTTGGCAGGAAGCTTCTTTTCATATTTCGTTGCTTCGTGGTTATCAGAATCTACTACATTGCTCATTTAAGATTGGATTTCAGGCACTAGCAA
Source organism: Echium plantagineum (assembly GCA_003412495.2). Lineage (NCBI taxonomy): Eukaryota > Viridiplantae > Streptophyta > Magnoliopsida > Boraginales > Boraginaceae > Echium > Echium plantagineum. Next base: position 20,839,506 of record CM016563.1, on the reverse strand, counting down.
AAATCGGTTTTGAAACAGCTTTTTTTGAGCACCTTTCAAGTGTCTGTTTATTCCATGATCTTCTCCATTTTTATAGGTGTTCCTTAGGCTCCAGAGTAAATTCAGTATTCACAAAGCTAAGGGACACTGACAATCATAAATGTAAGCACTTCTACTGACTGATATTCATATTTCATAAAAGTAACCAACATCATCAAGTGATTATGGCCATTTTAAAGACATTGTTCAGGCTGGAAGTACATTTGCTTTCCAGAACCCTGAGGGACCAAGAGAACCGAAAATGTAAGCAATTTCTATTTGCCCAATTTCATATGAACATTGTCATACTATACTAAACCATAACAGCTTTTGTAAAAGAGCAACATTTATCAGAATCTCAAGAAGAAAACGATGGCTGATGCTTTTATGGACAACTTACTTTTATGACTGCTGCATGAATAGTCGAAGAACTTTCTAATATCACGACCTCTCTCTAGGGATCAATTGCAGCAAGCTAACCATGGTCTAGCTATCTCTAAAGAAGAAACAAAACATGACTCTTGTATGGTGTATGTAAATATTATAGTAGTCTCAAATATTGTGCTATCCCTAGATTATTTTGGGTGCATATATAAATGCATCATAGGTGTAAAATTTTCATCTTTTGTATACACTGAACCATGACAACTTTACACATGTAAATATTACTATTTGCCAGTTAGTCCCGCGCAAGTTCCCATTCTAAATTTGGCCCCGCATTTGCCGGGCCCCTTTAACTAGTGCTTCTTATAAATAAATTAACTCCCATCATCCCTTTTGTCTAAATGTCACTTAATTTTAAATAGTTTTGTAAGATTTCAAATTTGTTTTTAATTTTTTGTTAAGTTAATGGGCGATTAGCCCATAAATCCGCCTAATAAACTATTAGGGATAGGTTAATATTAACGAAGGCTAATTTGAAACCTCCGACTTGAGATGATCATGAAAGTTTTGAGTGAGACCATGGAAGATGAAGTTGAGAGGGTGTTGTTGTGGTCTAAGAGCTGAATTTTATATTTGATATGGTTGGTGCCATTGGGTCGGGGATATTATTATGTTGTTGAGTGCTCACAATCATCGTTTTAAAAGCTTTCAGTTTTGATTTATTGTTGTGGTAATTAGAGTGAGTTTCATTCTCTTTGCAAGTTAGTTATGTCAAAGAAGATGATGAGGTGGAGGTTTGGTGGGGATGAGCGATGGAGAGATTGGTGGTTGGTTATTAGGTTAGTGGTATGTGATTTGAGCTTCTATTAGGAAGTATGAGGCTTAATTATCGCTAGACAAAAATAATGTTTAATAAAAATAATTCATATTTTTCCCTACCTTTCTCTTCATGTTAACAAACACACACTCTTATTTTCCGATGTGTAAAGACGAAAAGTTTAATCATTTATTTAAATGGCTTATTTACTATTTGTTCCTTATACTTTGAAGTGTCCCGAACCCTTTGAGATGAGATGGGCTTTTCTTTTTATATTTAAGCAGTCGTTGGGCCAATTTTGAAAACTTCGAATCAATAATGTACAAAATTAATCCATATTTAAGGGATGGATGAAATATCAGTTCCGAATTTAAACACTCTAAATAATGCTAGTCAGTGATTTGCCCAACGGCTGGAGTCTGAATTCTGATACGTTCGTCTGACTTTCACAAAATTTATAATCTGATTTCCCAAAACAATTAAACAAGAACATTAAAATGGAGAATGACAATTTTATGACATTGGATTTAGTGTTACGATAGAACCTATGTTCTAAGGTGCTTATGTAACCATCATTATTAACTAATTCATTTTCACTTTGGAGTATTCTACCTGCTCCTTTCATTTTTATCATCTTCTTCTTGTGAAAATCAAATAATTTATAATAATTTTAGTCCAGAGGATACTAAACTATTATATATATAGCTTCAGAGATCACCCTTTCTCTTGTTACAACGGTAGGCAGCAAGAAAGTGAAGGAAGAAGAACTTGATAATTCGATAATGAATGCGGATGACCTTGAGAATGCAAGCTCTAAGGAGCACGTTGTGTTCGAACAAGAAAGTGAACAAAATTCTGAAATTGATAGGTCCATGAGTTTTTCTCATGCATATAAGCCTCCTACAAAAGCACTTAAGGTACATTGTTTCATTTTTTCTTGGTTTTGTTTGGCGTGTAAATGGTATGTGCTTTGTTAGCGAGGAATGAAGTAAAGACATTCTGGCTTATGTTCTCTTTAAGTTGTTTAAAGCGAACACATGAAAGACCATATCCCTTTCCTAATAGGAGTATTTCAAATTTGCATTTTCAACCTATATGACTTCTAGTGAAATACTCAATTTTAAGTCTCTTTTATATGAACGAGTAGTTTATTACGTGCGTTGGATGTTGACTTTATTTTCCTTTAATGGTTCTGGCGAACATGCATTCTGTAATGCAGGAATACCCAACCATGCAGACTATCATATGGGCATATCAATCCCTTGGGGTTGTATACGGAGACCTTGGAACATCTCCTGTCAATGTTTATTCTTCTACTCGATTGACAAACCTCACAGAAGATGACCTCTTGGGAACACTAAGCCTCATCTTCTGGACATTAACTGTCCTCGTCTTGATCAAATACGTCTTCATAGTTATATATGCAGATGATTATGGTGAAGGTGGCACGTTTGCTTTGTATTCTCGTCTTTGTCGCCACATAAACTTCCAGAGCAGATTTACTACCGGTCAGCCAAGGTTAGAATCTGATAAAACAATGGCCTATCACTCACCAGGGAGTCCTCTGCATTCCAAAACTAGACAGTTACTTGAGACGAATTCAAAGCTTCAGGATTTCTTAACTTTCATTGTACTAATGGGAACTTGCATGGTTATAGGTGATGGAGCTCTCACCCCAGCAACCTGCGGTAGGTACCTTACTCGTGTAAGCTATACTGTAAAAGAATATTAGACTTTAACCCTTTTCTTCTATCCTTATAAGCTCTGCAAACATCCCCTTGCATATAAATGCCTTACTATAACATAAAAATCAAATTCATTTTGTAGTTCTCTCAGCGTTACAAGGGATTCAGTCTAAATCGTCTAAGGTTACTCAAGGTTAGATAATTAAACTCTTGAACATTGTTTGCCTGTGTAATATGTTTAAAATCAATGAACTTTAACAGTTATCATCAGCAACTGATTGAACAAAACTTGGTTTCTGTTACTGCTGCAGACCATGTAGTTTTCATGTCTGTTGCTCTCTTGATAGCTCTCTTTTCCTTCCAACGTTGTGGAACCAACAAAGTTAGCTTCTTGTTCTCTCCAGTCATGCTTATATGGTTTGTTACAAATGTTTCTATTGGGATATATAATATCTTTAAGTATCATCCGTCCGTTCTCAAAGCCATATCGCCACTTTACATGATCAAATTCATCGTGAGAAATCCCAAGACTATGTGGGATCTTCTTGGCGCTGTATTTCTAAGTATAACAGGTAACGACAACTGACTAAGTAATACAGTTGGGGAAACTCTAATCTAAATGTACTCTTATCCTTTTAAAAGTTCCATTAATGTTACTGTAGGAGCTGAAGCCATGTTTGCTGATTTGGGTCATTTCAACAGACGCGCAATCCAGGCAAGAGTTCGTTAACTATAATTGTTGTTTCAGTGAAGAGGATGTTTATTTAGTAGCTGATCAGAAAACAGGAAAATAAAAATTAAATTCTCTATTCTAATTACCTAAATGTCCATATACGGATATACCTACATGACCATACTCGTATACACATTACTAGATGACTATATGAGTATACTTACTTTCTTTTTCCATCCCAAGTTCATGAGGCCACTCGATCATGAAGTGTCATTTGACCGTTTTTGCAGTTGGCCTTCACATTTGTGGTCTACCCCTCTTTGGTGCTCACTTATGCTGGTGAAACAGCCTACTTGGTGCACCACCCTGATAAGATCATGGACGCGTATTACAGTTCTGTTCCAAATAGTGTATACTGGCCAATGTTTATTGTGTCAACTTTGGCTGCTGTTGTTGCCAGCCAATCGATGATATCTGCCAGCTTTTCTCTCGTCAAACAATCACTAGCACTTGGCTGTTTCCCTCGGGTGAACATGATTCATACTTCTTCAAAACATGAAGGCCAAGTCTACTCACCAGAGATCAACTACATCCTTATGATTCTCTGTGTGGCGCTTGTCATAGGATTCAGGGGTGGCGTTGAACTAGCTAATGCTTACGGTAAATTTTCTTTCGCTATATCTATTATACAAGTTGTTGAAGATGAAGGGAAAGGGGATGAACTTCTTGCAAATTGAGGAATGGAAGAGGCAAAATCCTTGTATCGATTGGCAGACAAAAGAATCAAAAATGTTTAGCCATGTACAAAGGGAAAATATTGTCAGATTTCACGGGCACTAAATGACTTTTTTCATTTCTAGTTATTATTATTTCTTATTACAAATGTTTAACAAATTTTCATTCTTCATTTATGCTGTAGGTGCTGTCGTTATCTGGGTGATGATTATAACAACCTTATTAACCACTTTAGTGATGTTGGTCATCTGGAAAACAAACATCCTTCTAATCCTTGCATTCTTCATCCCTTACATAACGATCGAAGGCATCTTTATGGCTTCATTGCTTAATAAAGTACCTCAAGGAGGATGGGTTCCATTCGGGATCTCTGCTATTTTCTTGACAGTCATGCTATCCTGGACTTACGGAAGAAGTAAAAAGGCCATCTACGAGGCAGAACAAAAGATGTCCATAAAAGAACTAGATCAACTGATGTCGAGTAGCAGGATTTATCGTGCACCAGGGATGTGCTTCTTTTTTACAGACCTTGTAAACGGGATCCCTCCCATCATCCGGCATTACATCCAGCACACCAATTCAGTACGTGAAATAATGGTGATAGTCACTATTCGAACCCTTCCAGTGAAAACAGTCCTACCAGACGAACGTTTTAATATAGGAAAATTGGGAGTGGAGGGTGCTTACAGATGCTTGGTTCAGTTTGGATACAAGGATTGTTTAAATGCAGAAGGATATGACTATGTCACTTTAATTGCATCAAAACTTCTAGAGAATGCTGAAAGCGACGATGAAAACCAGAGGATATGTGAAGCTGGGAAGACCGGAATGACCTACGTGATAGGCCGGACGATTCTCAGGTCAAGCGAGAAAGAAGGAATGCTCAAACGTATCACAATAAACTATTTGTACAGATTTCTTCAAAAGAACAGTAGAGCAGCTGTTTCAACATTTGAAATTCCAACAAACGAAACTCTGCAGGTGGGAATGATTTATAAAATTTAGGGGAAAAACTACATGAGCAGCCAAAACAAGCAGCTACTATCGTAGCATATAAACGCCTTTTCTGTACAGTTCTCTGAATTTCTACATTGCACTGCGGACTACTAATCCTCAACAACGAGATTCATAAACAATGTAAAATATCCAACTTAGTTCACCTGGATTCAACTTAGTAAAGATTAGGCTACAACAATGGTCAATAATATTTTTACTACAATGCGTATTATATTAATCAAATATTGTACTACCTCCGTCCCTAAAAGATTGTCACATTTTGATTTTTATTGGTCAAACATAACAAAATTTGATCATAAATTCTCATTAAACGATAAGAAATAATATAGCCTTGTGAGACCTTGTTAAATTCGTCTCAATATATATTTTTGAAATATCAACTTATTATAATTTTTTCTCATATAAAATAATAAATATCTACGTTTTAAATCGTATTAACCACCAAAAGTCAAAATGTGACAATCAATTAGGAATGGAAGGAGTATTAAAATTTTATCGAAAACATCAAATATCGAAACTCGAAAGACTTAAGAGGGCCGGGCCCCTATTCCCCCGTTCCCCCCCCCCCCCCCCCCCCCCCCCAACTCCATCCCTGACTCTGTGTAAGGCCACGCAAAAAGTGTATCAAATGGATGTCCCACCGCATAACGTCAAATTTATTTGTTAGTCCTTAGTTTATCTCTTGCTCTTCACCAATCTAAGTATCTAACTTGATTATTCGACCTTAGGCCCTATAAGGGGGGAAATGATGGAGTTAGACTGGAACGGGGAGCCTTAGCCCACCACGGGTGGGCTTATATGTCCGATACTATGAGAAGACCATGAAGGCTAAAGAAAGCCTTGGGCTTATCTTTTCTCCTCAAGAGGACAAGTATCGCCATCCTATGGTATGAGATACATATTCTCTCCGTTTTATATATAGTCTTGTGGGATAAGAAATAATATAGTCTTGTGGGATCTTGTTAGATTCATCAGAATATATTTTTGAAATATTAACTTTTTATAACTTTTTCGCATTTAGAATAACAGATATTTACGTTTCAATTCTTGTTTTGTTGACTTAGGGACGGAGGGAGTAACAGCTAACTAAATTCTTATTCTACTTTGACATATACTAACTCTGACATTTACCTACGGTCCCCTTATTGGCTTAAGCATTGGAATGTCTGTGATCGAATACCGACCACACTTTCAAATACGCTGGAGGACCATAATATACCATCACAATGGACCTTGAGCCTTCCGGTGAAAAAATCAATGATTGTTCTACTAAGAACCACTTCGACGAAACAGACTAGTGCACCGTCAAGCCCTAAACACGAAATTGGTTCCGGACCTCAAGTTGTGGAAGTTGACTTAAATTCAGCCTACGAAGAAGCGGAACCATCAAGTAACAAGAATACAATATAATTGTCTTTTTGCATATATCAAAGCACAATATACCATTTTTCCTTAATACACTTATTTGCATAAAAAAATTCAAAACGGATGATTATTATACTAGTCTACATGATTATTACGTCCTCCGCATTCCAAGAGCATAACTCTATTTTTGCAATGAGTTCTATAGTGAAGTTGGAGTATTAATGGATTGTCTCGCGTAAATTGATGTACAACGTATAAGAGTATTGATGGAAATATTTGAATACATTAAAGCTTTCTTATTTATCGTAAAATATTCAAAAAAGATAATCATTTTAAATTGGAGGAGTATTGTGCATATATAATTAGTGGTAAAGTCGTACTAACAATTAATATAGGCATAATTACAGAATGATGATGAATAGTGTGTATCCTACACATGGACATTGGAAGCTGTAACAGAGATACGATTTGTAAACATTTGGAATCGTAATAATGGGAGAGACCATTGGGGCTTGGGAGTGACTGTGACAAAATCCAAGAACCGTCGTCCATGGCAACCTACTCATCACCCACGCTTTAATCCACATAATTCTTCCAATACTTTTTTCCTTTATATTTTTAATACGTGATTTTTTATTATATTACTATCATTTTTCTTTTGATAATTAGCGATGAGTTGAGTTCTGATTTCTGAATCTACGACCTTCTGGTCACTAGTAAGAACTTTTTCTACTAGGCTATGCGATAAACTCACACAATTTTTTACTAGAAAATTGGATTAAAAAAATAAAAAAGTGAAGTATTATAATTAAGAAATGAATAGACTATAGAAATCATTAGTCTATTTAATTTTTATTTTGGTGTTAAATGTTAAGTATGTTTCCAATCTTTTAGGTTATTAGCTAGTCCTTGTATGATGTATCTAAGACCATACTTTTGAAAATCTTGGAGAGTTAAGTATGGAACTTCGTCGGTGACTACATACTTGTGTGATATGTTCAATCACATAACTTGTGAGTTTAACAAAGATCAACACTTAATTATAGAGTAATTAATACGACTGCTGTGTTTCAATAATGGAGCATAGGATATGTGATTTCTTTGATACTTCGTTTAAATGGATTTGATGGAACATCACAATGGAGCATGGCAGGTTGTCCACAATTTAGTTGGCGCGAATTAATATAATAAATTTTTTTGTATAATTAATTAATTAAATATTACTAAAGCGAATTTTATAACATATATATGATAAAATATATTATAGAAAAAGTCGTACACAATTATAAACTGAGTTTGAAGAAATATATGTGTATCAATATTTTATACTTATAAAAGAATATTAATTAGTTCAAATTACGTGATAAATAGCTAAAAGATAAATGGATGGTATACACAAATATTACTTACTAATTAGTTGTAAAAGATAATGGATTTCATGTCATGTAACTTTTAATCCCCTCTTTCCAAAATAACTGCAGAATATATATATATATATATATATATATATATATATGTGTGTGTGTAGGCATGTAGCGTTAGAATTGGGGGTGTGGAGGAAAACTGTAATCGAACCGAACCTAAAATAACTGCTTTTTTGTCAACCGATCTAGGAAAATCTTTGAGGGAACCGAACCGATGTAGGTTCGGCCTATGGGGAACTGATAAAAACTGAACCGAAACGATGACTAATTTTTGTAGAAAAAAATTAAGCTTAGTAGAGGATAATTGGCGATACGGTTTAACATTGTTCATTATTGATATGATATAATAATATATAAGTAATTATGTTTAATCTAATAATATATGGATACTTATATATATATATATTTAAAAGGGTACCGTGTGACGAATCTGTATATGAATTTCGAAATTAGATTTAAAAGGAGCTCGTTAAACTTATTTAGAGTATATATAATTATGAGTTATAGTTAACATAAAATACCATTAATCACATTTAGATTTGAGTCTAAAAATAATAATATTAGCTAGAAACGAATATAGACCCAAATTTTCTAACACAAAGCTGGGCTCAAATTTAAATACGAGGTCCATAACCGAACCGAAACCGATCGAAATCGAACCATTTGGATTCGAACCTATTTTCATTTCGTTTGTCATGAAACTGGTTAGGTTAGTTCGGTTTTTCTTTTATCTAGAACCGAACCGAACCAAACCGCGATTAGTGATTGAATGATTTTCAAAGCTCATCATCCATACATAGTAGTAATGTAAATAGCAAGCATAAATGGTTTGTCTTTATGATAAATTTATACCAAAATTATTATCTTTCTAAAATTATTATGTTAGTAGTCCATTTTAGTGTTCACTAATGGTTAGGGTTATGGGTGGCTAGCCCATAAGTCCGCATATTGTATTATTACATCATTGATTGTATATATTATTAGTATTAATGGTCATTACTAGTTGATCATATAACATTAGTGACCATTATGACCTTTAATGGTTATTACTCATTAGTTGACTGTATTAGCCCGTAGTAATAGGTATTTTACTGTATAAATATATATATATATCATTGTTCAATAATACAGACAATTGATTCCACAATATTTTACACTAATAATAATACTCCCACTCAAAAGCCACAAAATACCATCATGTAGTCAACTTTTAGAGAGAAGAGTCACAACTCACAATTACATCAATATGAAGAACGAAAAATCTTCGAATAATCACTCTTCGATTAGCTCATCAGCTCCTCTTTTACTCTGTTCATTATTATTGCCCATTTTGTTCATTATATATGTTATGCACACTCCTACCCTTTCTCAGTTCTCATCACTTTACAAGAACGTTGAGTTACATGACCGTACCCCCAAAAATGCCCTCAATCAATCTCACAACATTGGTAAGTTCCACACATTTTATTGAATACATTTCAAAGCATTCGAGTTGCTAGGTGTGCGTTAGGGTATTGCAGGATGATCCGTCTCATATTGTAATATGTCAAATCATACGAGGGAAGTTAAGGTTCATATATATGATCTCGAATTTATCTATGTATAACTTCTTATTTTTAGAACGGAACCTTGTGGATTCTTCACGGTCATTATCCTTCGATACATTTCATACGAATTTATTTGTTCATAGCATGATATAACCATATAGCTACATTCATTTGTAGATATTGTTGAAGAAGAATGTGAGTTGGTTAAGGGTCGTTGGATTTGGGACAAAGAAGGCTCCTTATACACAAATTCGAGTTGCAAAACTATCCCACATTTGAGAAATTGTTTACTACATGGAAGGAGAGATAGAGATTTTCTACATTGGAGATGGAAGCCAGACCAATGTGAGCTTCCTAGGTTTGATTCCAAAGCTTTCCTCAGTTATGTAAAAGGGAAGACAATGGCTTTCATTGGTGACTCACTTGGTCGGAATCAAATGGAGTCGCTCTTATGTCTTTTGTCATCGGTCAGTTCCCTAAAATTGAAAAACTATTTTTTCCGTTTTGTCAACTTTCGAAAATAGGTTAGACTTAGTTCGATTCGCCTTTTCAAGAAAAGTATAACACCCAATCTTCTTTCCAAAAGTATGGATATTGTGTATCTCCATTTGATTCTACCCATAAAAACAATATCGCATCAATCATTTTCTTAACAAAGAGATCATGGAAATAAAAAGGTTTGATTGAGTTTTAATTTGTTTAGTTTCTTTATTAGTTTGTCTATATCTCTAAATAATTAATATTCAGTTTAGAACAATTGATTTGGGCTAATTTCATTGAGATAGCAATAAAAGACACTTATAATAAAGACAAAAAAATAAAAATTACTGTAGATCAATATGATGCATGAGACTAAATGAAATAAATAAACATTTTGTAGGAAGAAACTCCAACACAACTATATAAAGATGGTGAGGATCGTTTCACAACATGGCACTTTGCAGTTCACAACTTTACTGTGAAGGCCTTTTGGTCACCATTTTTGGTCAAGGCCACAGAAATTTTTGCCAATGGCTCATCCACAGGAACCTTCAATTTGCATCTAGATCAAGTCGATGAAAGATGGTCAACAGCGTTGCCAACAATCGACTACGCCATTTTATCCGATGCAAATTGGTTCTTTAGGAAAAACTATTTGCATAAAAATGGCAAGCTTATAGGATGTGTGTATTGCGAAGCACCCAACGTGACTCGTCTTTTGCCTGATTACCCCATCCGGAAGGCCTTCCGAGCAGCCTTGGATCACATCAACAGTTGCAAAAATTGTTCGGGGATATTCACGTTGGTAAGGACATATTCACCATCTCATTTCGAGAATGGTCCCTGGGACAAGGGAGGAAATTGTAATAGGACACGACCATTCACAGAGGGCGAAGTAATTGATAAGGCTAGTGCAGTAGATCCTTTAAATTATAGGAAGTCACAAGTGGAAGAGATTGAAAGAGCAAGAAAAAAGGGGGAGAAACGGGGGAATAAAAAGTTTGAAGTTGTCGATATCACGAAAGCGATGCTAATGAGGCCTGATGGTCATCCAGATTTATATTATGGGGAGAAATGGAACAATGGTTTTAAAGATTGTCTCCATTGGTGCTTGCCTGGCCCTGTGGATACATGGAATCAACTTTTATTCTACAATCTTAGGAAGCAATTTCATCATAAAAACTCCTCTACAAATTCTTCTTGATTGGTAATGTGGTTTACTATCTTAAAATATATACAATAGTATTCACGACTCGTCTTTATAAGGAATTGAGAGATCATAATTCATGAATCATGAACACCAAGCAAATAACATTATACATTCATAAATACTTAACAAATTTCAGAATGATATGTGTTTAATACCAACGATCATATGGTGGCCTAATCCATTGAGGATATCGAACCACCCAAATATATCGTTTGGCGTTAAGTAGTGGACTTTTCTTTTGCCTTGAAGAGGCAATTACAAATCACCTGAGGTTTCATTTTCGAAACACAAAAAATGGCATGCTTCGATGAATCATTCAAGACAGCTGATCTTCACCTTTGAACTTGATCTCTATGTTGATGTATGGTACTGAACCAGCAGTATTTTTATCTCTTTATTTTATGGAATACTACTAGCAGTGCGGTAAGAGTGGCTTATCTTTGCACTGGTCTCAACAGAGGCACCTTCTCTGTTGTTGATTCTAAATCACCGACTCCCCTGCCTTCGGTAGTCTCTTCAGTGGTTTTACCCCACATGACAGTGTAGAATCCGGTGACTATGATCACCGCTCCAATTATGCTGCCATGTCAGAACAAATTGGAGACTATAAGAAGGAGATTCATTGTTCCAAAATATGTCTTTCATTCTTGGAATGTTAAACTACTCAAGATATTGATATGAGCAGAGTAATTGAAAAGAAAATACCTTCCAAGATAAAGAGAGTCTCCGAGTAATATGACCCCCATCACAACTGCAATGGCTATTGCGAGTGGTTTAAACATCGAAACATAGACGGGTCCTCTTATGCGTATGATCCACGCATGGACTGCGTTATTTAGACATGATCCGAAGAGTCCCTAAACATTCAAATGTCAGAGTTAGTTACAAACAATAGTTTGCTCGCAGCTGCATTTCTAGAAATTGCATAAGAAGCTTGCGTACTCACTTGACAAAGAATAGAGGCCAAAGCTATGTATGAACCGATTTTCCATTTGTTAATATCAGGTTCGATGATTGATGTCACTGCTGCAGCCATTATGCTCACATAGAGATTGTAGAAGAAGGTGACAGTGAGTTCCGCAGGATATTCTTTCATAATTTGAGCCTGATTGCAAAACGAAATACATAGCCTTAAAATCAATACAAATGTGCAAGGTGATTATAGGAACTGAATGTTATCCTCAATAATAACTCGACCTTCCAACCACCACGCCAAACATCCCACCCCTCAACTTCACATAATGTATCTAGACGATTGGCAAATCCCCTAAAGATCAAAATAAGGGTGCTTGGGAAGGTAAAATCTGCTCACCTGTACAATGTACCACACTGGAACCAAAAAATACTCGGTTGTGAGGAAAAAGCCGCCAAGTACCCAATCTGATGGTTTTGAGCTCAGTGATTGATTCTGCATTATCGTTGGTGTCGAAGGAGAGAAACCAGAGATGATTCTAGGTCCCTTAAAGAGAGTGACTACAAATGCACCTCCAATTGAGACTATTGTTCCCAAAACTTTTGCCCTGCTGCTTGTTCTCTTCAACTCCAGCTTTTCCATCCTACACAAAGCTCACACCTAAATTATACCACCTCTATGTTGATTATATCAAATTCGACTAGTAATTTTTTTTTTTTTTAAATCGACCTTCAATTAGTCTCATTCAAATTAAAATAATTCACAATTTAAACTTTAACATACAAGTGTATGCGAGTGTAGTATCTAAAGGTATGCATCTTTCGCTAAAAACATAATTTACAAGTGGGTCTAATGGGGTGTATCAAAACCAAAACAAAATGAAAATGACAATCTACAAGTGGTGACGGGAATATACTGAAATTCATTATTAACCATGTAAAATTCAAGAAATGGTCTTGTTCGTCAACTAATGAGATATGTAAGCAGAACTGAAATCAAAGTACCAAAAATAAAGTAGCAAAAGATGAGATAATCGAATTATCTAGCGGGTGAGGTAGCACCATCACCCACTGATCCATGAGGTGAAGTGTTCGATTCACACTCTACGAATAAAAGATATTAAAGAGGGAATGAAACCGAACCTGAAAAAGAGTGCTAAGATGAAAGTGAAAGCAGGCACAAGGTTGCTCATGGCTGAAGCAAGTGTTGGAGAACTAAAACTGATCCCTGTGTATCCCATCATCTGAGATGTACACCTACCAAACACCATCAAAGCTCAACAATTTTCTCAAAATCCCAAAAAGTTGTCCTGTTTTGATCACCTAATAATAACATCAAACGAAATAAAAAACAAGACAACTATGTTTCACAGTACCCAATCAAACCAAGAAAGAAAATCTTGATCATGATGGAGAAATTCATGGGAGGAAGCACAGTTGACCTGCCAATATTCAACAAGCAAAAGAGCTCAGACTACGGGAGGTCGGGAAGTATGCAGCCTTACCCGTGCAAGAACGAAGTGCAAACAATATCTACTACTAAATCGAACGTATTGGCAAGAAAAGAAAAAGAACCTGTTGGAAAAGAAAGGAGATGGGAGAAGAATAAGAGCAGCAACACCATAGGCGTAAACAACAAAGACATGACTATTCAAGCCTTGTTGAGTGGCTGCTTTGAACAGAGTATTCAGACCAACGTTGAGTGTCTCCATAACTATCATTACAGAAAACGGCGCAACATCTCGCCTGAAGTAGTTCACTCCTGCCATCTTCCTTAGCTTCTTCAAATTCCACCCCAAATATCAAATGTCACTTTGTCGTATTTCCCAATATTTATGTCCAGTTGACTACTGCATATACATATATATATACTCAGACATATACTAACCTTTTATTACACTCCAATAATATCGTAGCGAGTATTTTATTACATACCTTAGAATATAACATAAATTTTATGTATAATGACGAAGCTATTAAAGGATGCAAGTAGGTCTGGGTCAATTAATAACTATTTCACTCGTATATGGAGTATTTTATTACTTCGCCTTCTTCAATTATTAGTACCTCAAAAAGATATTAGTGGAAGTTTTAATTATTCATCCAATTGAACTGTTCTGTACAATCGATTGCGTTACGTAAGATGATTAGATGAATAGAAATGGTCCCATGTGAGATGCATTAACGAAGTGTCAATTTATTGTGGTGCATGAAATACTCCACCCACACTCACACTAGCCATAGTGCAACAAGTTAATTTAATCAATATTTTTTTGATTTTTCAAATAGGATATATCTACCTTTTCTTCCAAGAAAACCTACTTCCTAATAGAAGCTCGGGTCAAATACTATTAGACTAATAGCCATTAGCTATGTATTTTTAAAATTTTGTAAATATAAAACTGGACAATCTTTATAAGATGGACATAGTATTAAATGAGAACGATTACGATTCATCAATGACACCATTAATTTTTTTATTTAATTCACATATATATAATCAATTTCAATATAAAAGTGAGACACTTATATCATGAAAATATACCATTATAAGTTTGTACAATTGAAAAATCCAAAAGTTATGCATCTATTTAATGTGTACTAAAAGTCATAAAAATTGATACATATTTCTTGAAAGGTAAAAATAAGTTTAGATAATTAATATTAATGATTTTGTAAAATAAACAGTCAGTACGTATTATTGTCTAAAATATACCAAATGAATGTAAAAATTCTATAAAATGGTGTAATTTACATTTTGTCATTAATAAACCATTTGAACAAAATACTTAATGATTCGTAATTCTCCATTCTTAAAAAAGTCAAAACTATACCATCCTTATGAAAAGGACTGGAGGAGAGAGTATATTAAGGATGAAGTTGACACAAGTAATAATTAGCTAATTTGTTATCTAAGAAATGTTATAATGATTGGCCGATGATTCAAGAGTCTGGTGGTATATAAGTTAACCTTTCAACTAGGAGGTTTTATATTCAAGTTTTGTTCAAGATAATTTGTCTCGTAGTTTGTTTTAATTGTATATTAATTAGCACATACTCTTACAGTCTATTAGTTGGAAATTTCTCTATTAATTATTTGAAATGTTATCGTATTCATACTTTCTTTTGCTATTTAAAAAAAAGAAGATATTTTAATCAATTTGATATTAAAATAGAGATAGAATTGGTTTCACTAATAATCCTATTAATTCAATTTGCTACAAGCTAAGTTCACTTCAATTCAAAACCAACCATATATCATATTAAGACATTTGGACGTAGATGACAAATTGACAAATGACAATTATAGTCTTGATGGGAGGTTAGGGAGCTAGCGGCCGAGCGGGTGTTATGGTCTCCATTATTACTTCAAGTACGTGAGCTACCAATGCATGCTCTACGCGGTAGTTGATAGCTCGGACTAAACCAAATACACTACCCAATATAAAATCGAATGAAGATATTTATAAATCTTTAATGTTATACTCCCTCCATTTACTTTTTAATATACGTTTTGGAAATTCGTGTCGAACTTTGACAACAAATTACTTTGTATTTACATAACCGAAAATCATAATATTGCTATCATTGAATTCGAGTATTCAAAATATTTTACATTATTTTTGTAATTGTATATTATGTATATATAAAGTTTTTGATGACTAAAATTGTGTTTTGACAAACATGAAATTTATGAAAAGAAATGGAGGATGTTATTGTTTAGAGAGTATCTCCACATTATTTTATTATATTAATAGAGTAATGATCCGTTTGATCATACATGTTTCAAACTATTTACTGTTTGATCAAACATGTTTCGAAATGTTCCGTTTGATCATGCATGTTTTAAAAATTGACATCAAGTTTGAGGAATTTAAGTTGGACTAATGGATCATTCGATCATACATATTTCAGACCATTTGCCATTTTTTTACCAGATCATTTATCATTTGATCATACATGTTTCACAATGACACATATAATTATACATGTTTCAAAAATTTGACTCATTTGATCATACATATTTCAGAAAATACCAATACTCAAACAATTTATGTTTATTACAAAAAAAAAAAATCAAATCTTGATGTGATTTTGAATGTATGAGACTGACAATTGTTATTAAGACAGAAGGGGTCAATTAGAAAAACAAAGTTGCGGCCCAAAGTTAACAATAATGAGTTAAGATGCTAATAATGAAATACCATACACATATATATTTGAAAAACAAATATGGGAAATATTTTTGAAATATGTTACCTTGTACGATTATTAATATTGTAGGAGTATATTATTTTCATATTCAATGATTAACATGTGGCAGGACACATTTTAAAAATACCATACACATAACACATACTCCCTCCATCCCTAAATGATAGAGACATTTTGACTTTTTGAGTTAAATTTCGGATATTTTGACCGTAAATTGTCGTTAGCCGCTAACAAATAATATAGTCAAATTGGATCTTGTTAGATTTGTCTCGATATATATTTTTAAAATATCAAGTTATTATAATTTTTACACATGTAAAATTAAAAATATTTACGTTTTAAGTCGTGTCTCGTAGACCGTGAAAAAGCAAATGACTCCATCATTTAGGGATGGAGGGAGTATATATTTGAAAAAGAAATATGAGAAAATAGTTTATACCTTGGAAGTTGGAATTCAATTTGGAGCTCCTTTCCCATTTAAAATCAACCCTGGAACTCCTAGAAGCCATTTTCTTGAAAATATTTTTATCCTGTTTCTATAAATTTATTCTTTAGATTAAACCTATTCAAGACTCATATCCCTGGCTAATCGACTATGCAAATGCGATATGTTAGACTTATAATAATCTGTAAGCTAATGTTTGAATCAGTTTGATGGTAAAATGGTACTTCGGCGACCTGTATAGTTGGATGCATTTGGAAAGAATCTGAAAAGTATCCAAGAAGACTACAAATCTAGGTTTTGCTGCTGTAAAAGGCTTCATTTTTATGTTTATATTGTGGATTTGTGGGTGGCCTATTCATAAAGTAGGTAAAGCTTGAATCTTTATGAGTGCCCATGTCATCATCTTCTTTAATTATTCTTCTATGACTGACATTAAAGATGTTAGTGCATATGCTTAAGTCTTGTTAAATTTGACTGCTATTGATTCTGAGAAGTTGCATTTGTGTGGGGAAAGCTATGAGAAAATTGTTTGATTTGTGGAATTTTGTTCAGACATTGAGTTGTGATTAGTGTATATGTAATGAAAATGGGTTCTTGGTGTCATTTGGTGACCTGTTCAATGTTAGAGGTGAGGAAGCATAGATGGTTATCTAAGCATAGTCATATGAAAATGTCTTGGATTCATTATCAAATTAATGAGAAAGATGGTTTCTTGACATACCCTCCCCCTCCGCCTCCCCTGACTACTACAACGTATGGAGCTGGTGATGGTTTTGACAAAGCATCCAGCCCTTCTTCGTCGTCCGGCTCTAGAATTAGTCCAGCTGTTTTATTCATTATTGTCATCTTAGCAGTTCTATTTTTCATATCTGGTCTACTCCACTTACTAGTAAGATTTCTTGTTAAAGATCCTTCTTCGGCGTCCTCTCAATCTAATAGATACCCTGAAATTTCTAGCTCGGATGCTGTCCAGCGTCAACTACAACAACTTTTTCATTTGAATGATGGTGGTCTGGAGCAGGCTTTTATTGATGCTTTACCTGTGTTTATTTATGAGGAGATAGTGGGTCCGAAAGAACTATTTGATTGTGCAGTATGCTTGAGTTCATTTTCAGTGAAAGACAAATTGAGATTGCTTCCTACCTGTAGTCATGCTTTCCATATTAGTTGCATAGATACTTGGCTTCTGTCCAATTCCACATGTCCTATCTGTAGAGCTGCTCTCTACAACCCTGGGTTCTCAATAGACAACCCGGTATTTGATGTTGATGATACAACTGAAGATGATGAGTATCCTGGTTCGGGGGAACGCGGTTCAATGGTTAGTCAGAAGACTGCTGAAAGTGAGGAAGTTGGGGGAGACAGAGGTGTGTTTCCTGTGAGGCTTGGCAAATTCAGGAAATTAAGTCCTGGAGAAGGGGGCACAGTAGGAGACGCTAGCAGTAGTAATTTGGATGCTCGTAGATGTTATTCAATGGGTTCCTATCAATATGTCGTTGGCAAGGCCAAACTGAAGGTTGCCCTCAATCATGAACCTAACAGGCAAATTATGAAGCGTCCTGGAAGGGAAGAGACTGATATAAGCTCTAATATTGACGATGTCACAGAGGGGAAGAAGATAAGTATTGGAGCAAAAACTGACAGTTATTCAGTATCTAAAATTTGGCTTTGGCCAAAGAAAGCCAGCTTTGGCAACTTTGCGAGTTCTTCAAATGATCGTGTGGGAGATCCCTCATCGGACATGGACTTACCATGGATGCAGAGACCACATGACATATAACTGGTAAATTGTATTCACTCGTAGATGCAATTGATCAGATAACCATAGAACTTGTTATTGCTTTCAATACCTGGTGATAGTATGGGATGTCAGATTTCAATTCTTTTGCTCTACTAGTCGTTTGTATTTATTTTTCCTTCACTTCTGGAAGCCTTTGTTCCTACATGAATTCCAATTGTGTGTTAAAGTAATAGTATCCATTTTCAAACGATATATTGAATTCATTGAATTACTATACTGTCATGCGTGAAATAGTAGCTCTATTATTCATTCAGTTCTTTTACATCGCATGAACTCATCAGTATAACTGTATAAGTTACATACGTACATGATTACATTGCCAGACAACTAAAATAGTGTCTAATAACTAGGCTGTAGTATGCGACGATATATAGAAGCTAGCTTTAGTTTCTTCATACTACGAATATTAAGATGATTTCGAAGCTAATAAAAGTACCTCGCCATCGTGAAAGTTTTATCTTGCTGATGTTGTCTGCTCAGGGTGAAATTGTGATTGGAGTCTTGATTTAGGTAGTTTGCTAGTGTGATTGACTAGGTTTGGTCTTTCTTTCTCATTGTGTATGTAGTTGGTTCTTCCATCTTTTAAGGATTTATCAGTAGATGTGATCTCCCCTTTTTTTCGCAGATGAGTTCATGACCAACTAGTGTCAAAACTAAGAGGTTTTGACATATCTTATTGAATCCCCTTCCTCTAGTCCATCCATGGCTCCATCCTTGCGTCGCAATTATGCACGCGTGGACAAATCTTCTTCTTTCTTGTTTGTGCTACTGCCTTAGAATTCCCATGATTAATTATCTGCTTTGCGGAGCTTTGGACATTATTACGTAGTAAGTAAATAAGATCTAATATATTGACCAACTCAATGAGCAGACCAGTGTGAAAATTAAAAGAGAAGCCATTAGAGATGGCTAGTTGATCAACTCTCACTGAGCTCCAAGGGTAAAAAGAAAGAAGGATTAATGTCACATTCCACCATACATGTGTCTAATGATTTATCATTCGATCACACATATTTCAAAATGATATTTTCAATCACCCATGTTTTAGTAAATGTTTCACTTGATACTTTTATTATATTAGCCGTTAAATCTGACTTTTGTTGACCAATTGGGAAAGGCAAAATTAACCAAAATTAACTTTGATGTAAATTTTTAATTTATTTTCTGAAGACTAACTCTCTTTTTTCATTGTTTCTTTTTGTTTGTCATTAAATTTAATTATATATTATTTCACATAACATCCAAACAAATTTGCCTTTGATTTTTGTAAAAATTAAAAAAAAATGGTACAAAAATGATTTTGAACAATATTATCTCTACTAATTGTCAATGAAAATCAAACTTAATGATCATCATAATGAAAGTATCAAGTGAAATACTTGTTGAAACATACAGTATATGATCTAAAAGTACAATTTGAAATAAATGTGCTTCAATAGTAAATGTTCTTAAAACATATATAATCAAACCTCTATTAGCTCAAGAAAAAATAGTAAAATGAGGCAAAAGAGGTCTAGATTCTGGAGCAGTGTTGGAACTTTTGGTGGAAAAAAGATTCGACAGGTGTAGTTGACTGTTAAGTGGCCCACATGATGCCTACAGATTGCTCCAAAAAAGTTGTTCTGAAGCATGAATCCAAAGATACAGTGTGTCAGAAATTGAACTAGATTTGCATATATCAACACCACTCCCACCATATTGAGATGAGCCGAGTTTGATCATCACTTGCTTGATTATTTAGACTCCACCAGACCTCGATTGATTATTAAGTCGTGCTACGCAATTCGAATAACAACCAACTCGAGTTTTTATCAGATATGTCATTCGACTTCATGTTTAAGCATCGTATTTAAGCACCCAAATTCAAACAACGAAATGTTACCAATGTTGGATTTATATCCCTCATGGTAATATTACATCATGTTGTTCCCATGGTCTTCATACTTAAAAATAGCTACATCACCATAGATGCTATTATGTTGCAACCCATGCCACATTATAATATAATGGTACTTTCTTTAACATCACACTTGGTCGAGCATGCTTTTTCCATGGATCCATAATTGATATTCATTTGAACATTCATAATATATTCACAATACAATTTAGAGACTCGATAGTTAACCATCGATGAACATTCATAATTTAAGCACATTTAACATCTAAATGGAAGAATATTGAACCGATCCTTTTTAACCGGTACAAAATGCTCATAACATAATTCAAAAAATTGAGTATTCAAGAAGTATAATGTACTAAATCAGAACCAATTAAATAGGCAGTACCCAAAACCACGAAATCTTCACATCAGCACTGGTGGCGCCGCCTCTTTTCCACACCCCATCCCCTTAGCAGACCCCGCCGCATACCTAGCAGAAAAGCCCCTGAAAAGCCTATCCTCATCTTGAAGATGACTTTCTTGCCCCCCTAAACCTTCATCAAAATTCATTGCATAACTCAAAGGATCATACTGAAACTTGCCAGCTTTATTACACTTGTTCTTGTTAAACCTTCGAATAAACGTCTTCCATTTCGGACCAGCAACTAATTCAGACCATTCCCTTACTTTCTTGAACATGTTCAACCCCTTTGTAAACAGCCCATTTTCTTCTTTTTCATTGGCTGTTGTCGAAATTCTCTCCCAAATTGTCTCATCTGACCTTGCCTTGAAACATGGTAGCCAAAAACAACAACCATTGTTGGAAAATTCAACTTCTCTCAATCCAACGCTTGAATCTGTTTCACTAGGAGGAAACACTGGTGCTGTTGTTTGGGAAGACATTTCTTGTAGTTTCCTAAAATCAAGAAACAAATCCACAAACTTCCCGTCCGCTTATAAACTCTAGCTCACCGTGATTTAACCTTTCGAAATTTTGGGCCGGGATGTGGCGGGGGACGCCTAGCGACGCACAATTCTGTACAAACAAAGAGATTTCTTTTCTTTTTCTTCTATCGAAATTTCTGATTTTTACTTCCCAATTGTCCCAAAACAATTGTCCAAATTCATAATTTTTATTATGACTTATGAGAGAGGAGTAGAAAGGTCTGGAGGGGAGCGCGATTATATGGAGAGACGTTGGATTAAATAGGTAATGAATATTGTAAAGAGGGTGATTTTGTGAACTGTCAGCAACTATAGATTAAGTCAAGTAGCTGTTGACAACCTATGTGAGGTTGGAGACCTAAAATTCGGGAAATGAATATCATGTTATATTTTTTGTGATAATTTATTTAACGATTGATTTGTTAATTTGCTACTCAATATTCATACATGTCTATTTTCATAAATTGATTTGATAAATAAATTATTGAATTTGCAAAAAGATTGTTGATAGATTATAAAATAAAGTAAGGCATAAAGTGTAACGTAAAATGTAATATCTTTTGTTTTGAGAGTTTGTCTTTGTGGCATGCTATGATTGGAGCATAGGACGTGGGTCCGGTTAACAACGGCCGTATTGGGATAAATACTTGCCTGTCATTTCGATAAATAAGTTGTTTGGCATCTCTTGAATTGTTTGGTTGAAATAGTCAAAGCATTAACACTGGCATTTTTTGTCAAAAACATAAAGACAATTTAAAGTGGATGTTGACTAAAGATAATTATACAATTATGATGTATGATAATAATTGTAATATTATTGGCAAGGTTTTATTTTAAGATATAATAATATTTAAACAAAAATTGATATTCTTATTGTGAAAAATCAAATGGAATATCTAGTCATTATAAGTAATCATAGAGCATATTTAATTATTGTAAATCAATATCAATTGAAAATGGAGAAAGAGGGTGAGAAAGCCAGAGATGACAATGATTGGAATCTAGGATCATATTTAATTGTTGCTTAATTGATTAACTCATTCATTGGTGTTGCAGTGGGTGGTAATGTGTTTAATAAACTGAATGAAGACAATATATAGCACAAATGAATCTCTTTATTTGGTAACGCCTTAAACAATAAACTCTTATAGAGTACCTAAGGTTTTTTTATATTTTCTATATTTTCATACGTTTGATTGTTTAGAAATTTTGTCATTTTTTAAGATGATTGATTGTTTACATTTCCAATGGACTGCTTATTTTCTCCTTTTTGTCCCTGATAAAGTATTTTTTGTCCTTAATAAAGTAATACTCCAACACCTTTATTTAAGGACATATTAGTAATCTTTTACAATTTATTAATAAAGTATTTTTCTCCCAAACAATCAAACATATCGAAACGGAAGTGATAAGGAGTTATTTAAAACTCCTTTTCTCTAGAGAGATATAGGGTTCTAGACCATCCAAATACATTTTTAACTTTAAATCTCATCTTAATTTAAAACTTTTCAAATTTTGGCTCCCTTATTTTTTTTATTTAAATTGCTTGGCTTCCTTTTTGTTGTCATTCTGGTTTCTCGCCTCTGTGTTATAGATGTCTACTTTGTTATTAGCATCTTCTTATAAACCTATAAATTGGCATCTCATATAATGTATGAATGACACTTAATAAAAATCTCGTTTCATCAATTCTCTTGTTATTTATACTTATAGCACATTATCACCACGACCAAGCTCTCCGACTCAATAAAGATTTTTGCAGAGCCATTCTTCTACTTACACCAGTTTAAATCACGGTGCACGAAAGAGTTTATTGCTTGGGGAATATGTTTATAATTCGTATATTTGGTTATCATTACATTAAGGCTTGCCATATAAAAGGTGAAAGTTCTTTTTAAGTAGTTATCATTACATGACAAATTATATTGTTGGAATAGTCTAAGTAAATGGTTGGTCTACAGAAATGGTTCCACTAATTAGTAGAGTTGGAGATTTCTAGAGTGTAACTGGATGACTTTATGAAGTATAATGACTTAGATGGCTTAATGGAACTGGATGAGGACTTGGATCAGGATGCTCCCAACACTACACTAGTGGAGGTAATCCTATTACTCTTAAAGACGTAAAGATAAAGGATTGTTTACTGTCGCTCTTTTAAAATTTTATTTCTTTCCTATATACCCCGAGAAGCTTTCGGTGGTTCAACAACCCAAAATGAAGTTATGAAAATATTATCTTGGAACTGTAAAGGTCTTGGTCAGGCATCTACAATACATCTCCTAGTTACACTGATTAAACATTTTGAATCAAATATTTGTTTTTTATGTGAAACTTTATGCTATTTAGTTATAACAAATAAGACCATATCCCGCCTTAACTATTTGATAACCTTTGGAATTGATTCCATAAGATATAGTGGGGATCTTTGGGTAGATTTTTCATCGAATATTAACGTCCCAAATGTTCATTTAGATAAAAAAAAATGATGTTATTGAGTATCTGTACGGAACTCGATATACCTTGGAGATTTGGTTGTGTCTTTGGACATCCTCAAATCTCTAGATGGGAAGCAAGTTTACTCTATAATTCAACAACACAAACATTTGTTATGCTTGGATGAAATCAAAATTGTAGCAGAAAGACTTAATATAATAGTCGAGAGATTGAATGGGGTTAATTATTAATTGTACTGATTTATGGGTGGTTAAGAGTTAGATTGAGAGCTTTATGAGAAAAAAAAAAGAAGATATTTAGACAGAAATATCCTTCCGAAAACTAACATGTGACCCAAATGATAGACTTATTAAACCTGACTATAATCATGGCATTTGAAACATGAATGTTGTAACTTGTTGTATAACTATATATTTTCAAATGACTAATAAATATTCCATATAAACAAATGATTTATGTCATCAATTAATTTCAACTTTTTAATTAGTTAGAAGTATATGAGTAAAATATTTGTTACATAAAGTGTAAAATTAAGTTAGAACATTCACACCAAATTTACTAAAAAATATTTCTAAAATTAACCTTTTATATCTCTTTTATCATATTTAAGAGTTACCTTTCATGTTTGGCAAAAAATTAGATTCCCCATTTTATACTCCTCATGACTAAAATACTAACAATGATAAATACTCCCTCCATCCCTTTATTTTAGACCCATTTTGACTTTTTGGGTCAAACTTCGAAAATTTTGACCGTAAATTTTTATTAACCGATAAGAAATAATATAGTTATATTGGATCTTGTTAGATTCCTCTCGATAGATATTTTTGAAATATCAAGTTCTTATAATTTTTACACATGTAAAATTAAAAATATTTATGTTTTAAATCGTGTCTCGGAGACCGTGAAAAAGTAAATGGTTCTTATAAAAAGGGATGGAGGGAGTAAAAAGTAATCTGAGGACATCTCAGATATAAGCCAAGTGGTACATTGGCTCAAAAAGTTTAGGAATTTAATAAAAAATTAGGAATCTGCAATTTTCTATATTTTAAGATATGGAGAGGATTAGTAACTCTACTACAAATGTTCTTAGTTACATATAAAGTTATCTCAACTAGATATAATAATTGTTACTCCATATATCCCTTTTTGTAGGGTTTTATTAGCCGATAAAATGTAATAGTTATGGTGATATTATTAGAATCGTTTCAATATATATTTTTATTATACTCCCTCCATCCCTATTTGATAGGGTTATATTCCCAAAATAGCAATCCCTAAATTGGTTCCACTTTCATCATTTCAAATTATAAATTTTGTTAAAATACCAAATTTGCCCTTAATGTAATATCATCCAAAAAGTATTGTTTTCCTTTTTGATAGTTGTGAAAGTAGGTACAGGTCACTGTTGTTTAGGCGCCAATGAATAAAGTTTTTTAAATAATTGGAATTCTTGTTCAAGAAGCCAACTTTTAATAAGGGCAAATATGAAAATTCCTCACATGTAAAGACACCTTACTAAAAAGAAAGAAAAGTCAAATGCCTCCATCAAAAAGGGATGGAGGGAGTATCAATTTTTATAATTTTTATGTATGTAAAATTTCAAGCTTTTATGTTTTAAGTTGTGTCTTATGATCATGAAAAGCCAAATAAGACTTAGAAAAGCGGACGACGAGAATTGAAAACAAAAGTTGCCAACCATAATTTTCTACTTTTAAAAACCAATTATTTGATGAGATTTTGACCTATAATTTTTAGAAAGAAACATCTGATTTTTCCTTTTTAAACACATACTCAACTATAATTTCAATTCAATCGAGCAAAATAAATTTTTATTTCGTACAAAACAACTTGCAACATATTTAGTCAGCTATCGGCATAGGCGGATTCAATAATCTTAACTTTGATGGGGTAGATAAGCAAATTGTACCTTTTTTTCGTATAGAATATTTAATTCGTATTTTTTAAAATTTCGTAAGAATTAAAGGGTTGATGATATTTTTTTTTATAAATTAGCGATAAGGTGAGATTCGAATCCAGGACCTTCTGGTCACTAACGAGAACCTTTTCCACTAGACTATTCGAGAGTCTCAAGAGTTGATGATATAATTGTCGAACTAATATAGTTGTTCGGGGTAAACAGACTTAAAAAATTGTGATAATCGAAGAGTCAACCCGCTAATTAGTCATTTGCTATTAAAAAGGAAAATAGTTACATAGTTTTAGTTATAAAAGTACTTTTGTGCCCCTAAATCAAACTTACGCAACTAGTATTAGATTTCCAAATAGGAGGGTAGATTAGTAATCGTAAAACAATGGGTTGGCCCTGTATTTGTGTATGTATAACAACTCAGGTTTTAAAGGAGAACAGATTGAAGAGAGAATATATACGTGTGTGACTAAAAACCTTCCTCATTAATTGTCTATATATTATTTTACTAACATAAAAATGGTTTCGCCATCGCCACCTCCTTCCGCAAAAGTGAGTGTTGATTTCATCTCATTGATTTAATTATCATAATAAATTTGTGTTCATCTCTAATTTTTTTAAACATTGTACCAAAATTTTGTCCGCTTTTGTATTCTAACTTAATAGCTGGTTGGTTGACCAATAAGAGAGGTCTTCACTTCAATCAATTTTTTGTTACTAAAAATTTGTCTCATATTTCATTCAAATTTTCTATTAATTAAGAATTTTTTATTTGTTATTTATAATACTGCTTTCATCTTTAATTTATTGAAAAAAAATAATATGTGCATGGTTGTTGCAGGAAATAATCTCAGAGAATGGAGTTAGGCGAGAGGCAAAATGGTGGTATTCAACTTGCCACACAGTCGCTGCTATGTTCTGTCCTGGTGTTCTCAGCCTCCCTTATGCCATGGCTTACCTTGGATGGTATGTTCATCCTACCCCCTACCTACGACTTTATTCGTTTCAGTTTAACCGAGATGTTTGATTAATTACGCGCCCCTCTCCATAGCTCAACTGCTTAATAACTAGATTGTTAAAGTACGAGCAGCCTATCCTCAATGGCTTCACCTCTGATAAGAAGAGAACTTAGTAGTTAACATGAAAGCTTTAGTCTCCTGATTAGATGACGCACATGTTCTGAACCTACTCGGACTTTCACAATTTTCCAATGCGAGTTTTAAGACACCCCCTCATGTGCAAATCCGGTTCTTTTTTTTACTTGATTAATTATGTAATGTTGCACATTAAGATTTACAACTTTTTATTTTACTTTTTCATTCATGTCTAGTAAGTGGTCCTGATATCAAATAGTGACGTACTCCAATGCCTGTAAGAGGCTCTTCCATGGTCTAGACCTATGATGCGTCAGGATTTTAATTGATAAAGTTGCCCTTTGTTTCAGGGGGCCTGGAATATTGGTAATGATATTATTATGGTGTGTCACTTTGAATACAATGTGGCAACTGATACAACTTCACGAATTTGTTCCCGGGGTTCGGTTTGATCAATATTCTGAGCTCGGGCGCCATGCCTTTGGACCTAAGCTTGGTGCTTGGATTGTGCTCCCTCAGCAACTAATAGTCCAGGTTGGATGTGACATTGTTTATATGGTCACTGGAGGGTTGTGTCTCAAGAAGTTCATGGACATAGCCTGTACAAATTGCAACCCGATTAGACAATCCTACGGGATTTGTATATTTGGTGGGTTCCATTTCTTTCTTTCTCAACTGCCAAACTTCAACTCTGTTTCTGGTGTTTCATTAGCTGCTGCTGTCATGTGTATCTGGTATTCATTCTTAACCGAGCATTACAAGTATATGTTAGCTTCTAAGATATGATCATTACCAATTGACGTAACCAATCAAAGCGGTCCATTAATAATTGCTCCAGTATAATTCATCTACTACTAAAAGTCTTATTAATAATTTAAATAATTTATCCATTTATCATAAAGTTGTTGAAATTGAAGACATATTTGACGGAAACATTGTTAACTTTGCAGCTATTCCATTATAGCCTGGACAGATTGTTTGAGTCGAGGTAGGGTACCTGATGTAAGCTATTCATACAAAGCAACAAGTAATATTGATTCCATGTTCAGAGCATTCAATGCTCTGGGTCAAATTGCATTTGCTTATGCTGGTCATGCTGTGGTCTTGGAAATTCAGGCCACGATACCATCAACTCCTGAGAAACCTTCAAAAGTTTCAATGTGGAAGGGTGCAGTCTCGGCATACTTCATCAATGCCATGTGCTACTTTCCAGTTGCTTTCATTGGATATTGGACATTTGGTCATGATGTCTCCGATAATCTGCTTGTTGAACTTGACCACCCCGCTTGGCTCATCGCTGCTGCTAATCTTATGGTTGTGGTTCATGTCCTTGGTAGCTACCAGGTAGCATATAGTGGAGCACAAACTTCTTTCTATCACATCATATAACGCCTCAAACATGTTATGTCTATTGCAATCTGTGAATTCCCTTGTGGAGTAATTGATCTTATAGAGGACAAGTGCTTAATGTAGGTTTTTGCAATGCCCGTCTTTGACATGCTGGAGACGACAATGGTGAAGGATCTCAATTTCTCACCCGGAGTGCTGCTCAGACTTATCGTTCGTTCGGCTTATGTTGGTTAGAACCTAGTCGAAATATAAAGTCATTTGAGTCCACTTTTTCCAAATTGGATTATGACTACAAAAAATTATATTTGCAGCAATTACTCTGTTCATCGCCGTGACATTCCCTTTCTTCGGTGATCTTATTGGTTTCTTTGGTGGATTTGGTTTTGCTCCAATTTCATTCTTTGTAAGATAATCTACCTTTTCCCTATTGACATAACTGGCATTTCATTTCTCGTAGTAAATCTAATACGGAGTATTTAACTACAACGTTTGCAGCTTCCAAGTGCAATCTGGCTGAAACTGAAGAAACCAACGATATTCAGTGTGTCATGGCTAATTAATTGGGTGAGTTCCCTGGAAAACTACATGAAACAAAGATGCAGAGTTATAAATTCTAATACTGTGTGTTGATTGTTGACTGTGATTTTTTATTTCAGGCATGCGTAGTTATTGGAGTGTTCATTATGTTTGCATCAACAATAGGTGGGCTTCGAAACATCATCACAGACTCCTCAACTTACAAGTTCTACTCTTGAGATGATTACATCTTTTGATTGATCGTTGCCATTATATTATGTACATCATGAGTAGCTATGACGTAATCATATATTACATGGTATATAGTTTTATAAGTCGTGCTATTTGGAAAGACACGCAAAGAATGCAGAATATAATGCAGTAAAGGTAGATGAAATTTTCTGCAAATTTTGCTCATTGTGACTTGCTCGAACATTCTGCTATTCTGCTTGCAGTCCCAAAATACATCCACGTCTCTATTTCTCAATTAATCAAATTGGAGAAAGTTGGGTTTGTAAGTCCACAAGTATTTTTTTAGGCTATGTTCCATATAGCATAATCATCTGATGTGCATAACTTTTGTAATTTTTCAGAGGAAATGTTGTAAAAGCTCATATATATTGACGAACTATTTATGAATTCAATAAAGATGATATAACTTTAAGAACTTAAGGAATTGTCCGGGTCGATCTCGAAGGGAGCAGAGGGGGGGGGGGGGGGGGGGGGGGGGGGGGTCGATCTTGAAGCTTCGAAGTTGAAGGGATGAACGGGAGCAAGGGGTGGGGCTGCGTCAGTGAGTGAGTGTTTATGATCAAGCAAAACATTTTTCATATTGCTATATCATAAACAATAGAGTATTACTTAAAATTAACCCGATAACTTGAGAGGATAATCGGTTTCGTGCATATATTGGTATGACTATATCATTAGCCTAACGATTAAAAAGCTCACTACATTTTTCATAAATATAACCATATATATGATATACCAAAGACGTAACACACACTCCTCGAACATTTAAAAACGTAAGCATATTACTCAAAATTAACCCGATAACTCGAGAGGATACTCGGTTTCGAGCATATACTAGTATGACTATATCATTAGCCTAACGATTAAAAAGCTCGCTACATTTTTCACAAATATAACCATATATGATATACCAAAGACGTAACACACTCCTCGAATCATTTGAAAACGTAAACATATTACTTAAAATTAACCCGATAACTAGAGAGAATACTCGGTTTCGAACATATACCGGTATATGACTATATCATTAGCCTAACTATTAGAAAACTCACAACATTTTTTCCCAAATATAAACATATACAC
Organism: Echium plantagineum; assembly: GCA_003412495.2. Lineage (NCBI taxonomy): Eukaryota > Viridiplantae > Streptophyta > Magnoliopsida > Boraginales > Boraginaceae > Echium > Echium plantagineum. Next base: position 20,809,275 of record CM016563.1, on the reverse strand, counting down.
ACTCCTCACACTTTTCTTGGCACTCTCTTTGCTTTCTCTCCCTTTGCAGCTTCCCATTTCATCGTTTCTCTTCTGCTTAATCGTGTAGCTTATTAGCTTGTTATTTAACATGGTCACACACATTGTTCATACGGCTCGTACTGTTATCGGCATTCTTGGTATAGTACACTCATTTTTTCATGCCTAAATATTTCTCAATTTTGTAAATAGATATACGACTTCAATTTTATACTGTTTTTATTTTTATCTAGCTCTTTTAAACTTGAATATTCCTTAAACTTTATATGTTTTCAAAAAAGTTGAATACGCATGTACTCGTAGAATTTGTTGCAGTATGTTTATCCAACTTATTATGTCTAAATATTACTTAAATTTCGTATGTTTTCTTTAAATCGAATATAATCGAGCTTTTTATGCTCGAATATTACTTAGATTTGGGAGTTTGTAAACAAAAATTGAATATATTCTGTTTATAGTACATTTTTTATGCTTATCAAGATCTTTTATGCTGAACTACGATTACCTCAATTTTTGATGTTTATAAAAAATTGAATCTATTGTGTATATGTACACTGTTTATCAAAATGTTTTTTGTACGTTTGAACATTAGTTAATTATTTGAATTTTTATAAAAAGAAGTTGAATAATATATTTTGTTTTTTATACTCTGTATTTATGTTTTTATCAAATATTTTTTTATGTTCGAATATTAGTTGAGCTCGTGTAATACGTTTATCAAATTTTTGTGTGTTTTATTAAAAAATGTGAATATATAAATATATATAGTGTGTGTGTATGAGTAGATGTTTGTGAATATCGCTATGCATTTTTTTTTTATAATAAATCGCTCTGCATAGTTTGAAGTTAAAGCATGTTGCTATAAGATGAACAACTATCGGCAGATAGAACTAAGGATCTCTTCATATTTTCTGGAGGTTTTTGGATACTGTTTTTGAAGGTTTGTTGTGGTACTGTACAATCTTCGTTGCAGCATAATCTCTCTCTCTCTCTCTCTCTCTCTCTCTCACACACACACAGAGGCTAGTACGATTACACACAGACGTGAGAATTTTGAATTCTGTTAATGGTTATTGACTTATTGTGCATGGGAAATTGGCAATAGTGACGAGTTTTCTTTCTTTTTCTTCTGGGTAGGCGCTTAATTATATCTTAATCATTAAATAATAATGATCTCTATTAATATGGTTGTTTGTAATTTTGACCAAATATAGAGTGAGCATTAATAATGATCTTTGTGTGGTGCAGGGAATGTGATCTCATTCTTCCTCTTTGCCTCCCCAATGTAACAATCTCTTTTCCTTTATCTAATTTTCTGTATTTGTTGTTAATTATTAGAATAATGATAAATGTGGATGCCCTTTAATGAATAAGTTTCATCACAATGCAACTTCGAAGAAGGAATTTATAGGTATCGAATAGGAAAGGATGCTTCGCGGGCACAGGGGTGTAATAAACATAGATTAGAGCTGTTATTTGATGTTATAACTGTCTTCTGGAAATTCAGCGTAGTTTCTTTGCCTCTATCTCATATTGGGTAATATTCTCACACTGCAGTTTTGGAATGTTGTTTAATTTGGAATTTTGATGGTTAGAGTTTGTAAGTTTTATGCCTAAATATAGTTTTGTATATGTTTGTATAATATTTAGCGGAAGTATATTAAAATGTGTTTTCTAATTACGATTGACGTGCAAAGTTTGTTGCAAATGAAAGTTGTGTGTTGATGAAGGGAAAAAAGTTTGTTACGATCATGTCTATGATAACTTTTCTTCACTAAACAAGCTAAGGAGATGTGCAGCTGACCTTCCAAATTTATTTGTAGTAGTTGAATAATAATAGTTGTGACTTATGTAGGTTCAATTGATTACAGTCTCATATACTGTTATGTTTGTTTACTTATGACATACAAACTTAGCCTCTAACTTTTGTAGGCCAACAGTTTGGAGGATCTTTAAGAAGAAAAGCTCTGAAGAGTTTCATCCCTATCCATATATAGCTAGTTCGATGAATTGTTTGTTCTGGATCTTTTATGGTTTACCCATAGTTCATCCAGACAGCACCCTTGTTATCACCATCAACGGTGTTGGTCTTGTTTTGGAGCTCATATATCTTGTGATATTCTTCGTCTTCACTCACAAGAAATACAGGGTATGATGGTTTCTGCTTTAATAGCTGCTTTGCTTAGTGATTAACCCTTGAAAATCAATATAAATTGGTGTTCATGAGTTGGCCTAGACTCTGATTGATAACATATATATCTTGTTCTTCCTAGCAAGTAGAAGTACAGAGAAGAGAACCAAACTTCTATTAAAATATTGGCCTTCATCATCTCACTAACGCTGTATCTGTTTAGCTACATATCTGTGGCCTGCTTGTTGCAGAGATCATCTTAGTCGCTATTGTTGCCGCCCTTACTCTCAAGTTCTGCCACACTCACAAAACGAGATCAATGGTTGTGGGCATTGTCTGTGTGGTCTTTGGGGTTATTATGTATTCCGCTCCACTTTCCATCATGGTATATCTATACTCTATTCAGAAGAAATGATTGTGGTTACATTACTTTGCTTTAGCTGCTATAGTACTACGGATCTAACGTCTGATCTTCTCCCTAATGTCTTCTAACAGGCAAAAGTTATTGAGACCAAGAGCGTCGAGTTCATGCCATTCTGGGTGTCAGTGGCTGCCTTCTCCAATGGTATCACCTGGACAGTCTATGCTCTTCTCGAGTTGGACCTTTACATCTTGGTAATCACTAGCAAGTAGTATTATCCCTGTAAAAGCTCTTGATTATTGTTTTGGAGTAGCTTATGTTAATACACATTCCACGTTTCTAAGACAATGAGCCATGTTAATGTTATCTTCTTCGTTGACACAATTTGATTAGATAAGCAATGGATTGGGAGCCATTGCTGGTGCTGTGCAGCTTATACTGTACGCGTGGTATTATAAGAGGACACCAGTAGATGATGGAAATGATGATGGTACAGTGAAGCAAGATGCGGAATGAGGTGCAGCTAGAGTTGAAGTCCCCAGCAGACACAGACACCCCATAATTGCTGGGTTCATCAACATGTTCTTAAAATTTGTCAAATTCTACTCCATTATTATTAGGTGTAAGGATAATGCTAATTATTTTCTGGATGAGATTGTCAGCTCTCTCAAATGAAAAGAATGAGATTAGAAAACCATGATTATCGTGATTATTGCCATATTGGTGCATATAACATTCTGTTGACATAAAACACTCAATTTAAATTCCATGTAATCAAATCTCTCTTCCTTCAAACTTCTATTAATTCATTGATGCGATTATCGCCATAGCTATTTGTATAGCTTCATTCTTTGCCATGAAATTTGAATGAACAATTATTAGAATCATATCTTCAAATTGAACTATTAATTCGAGGTCTCTTAATTGCTTGGATACTAAAATCGAGATCTTCCGCAATGGGATGAATATAATTCTCTTCACATATATTCATTCTACGTGGAACGTATAACTAGATAGCAGATTCTGGTTTTCATTTCACAGACTCTTAAGGGCCTCGCTTTCTGCGGAGGCAGAGACATCCCTGGGGCTGATCGCCCGGAATCATCCCTCCACCCTTCGTCGTGTCAATAGCCTCAATCATGGTTACAACTTCATCCATTTCAGGCCTCTTGTCAGGGTTAGCATCCCAGCATCTCTTCATCACACTTGCAAGCGAGCTCGGGCAGCACCTAGGTATGTCTGGCCTCAAATTCTGCGGTTCATGTCAAACATTGGAAACTTAAAGGACTGTCATAAAGAAAAATCAAGAGCTACAAAGCCTCTCCTACTAACAATCGCTTCAAGCAACTACAACAAAGGTATAGGGAGAGCGGAAATCCTTAATAGCACAATTCTGGATATGGCATATCATATATCTAATTCCTAATAGCTTAATCTTGATAGATAAAGAATTACACACCTGACGAACAACAGCTGAAGTCACTTCTGAGAAACTGAGATCTGGATATGGCATGTCGCAACAATATATTTCCCACAGGCATATGCCAAAACTGTACACATCACATTTCCTGTTGTATGGATTTCCATTGAGGACCTGCTCCGCACGAATAACAGAATCGTTATGATAAGCATAATGTCTTGCTACAGAACCTATAAGTAATAGAACCAAAATGATCTTAATACCTCAGGTGCCATGTATCCTAAGGTTCCAGTCTCGCCAGTCATGTCATTTGGATTGGAAGCTTCAACACGAGCAACTCCAAAATCTGCAATTTTCAAAGTTCTACTCTTGTCTAGAAGCATATTTTCGGTTTTCACATCCCTATGAACAATCTTCTCCGCGTGGAGATAGCTTAACCTACAATATGTTTACAACATGGCGAGATGCATTAGCATTCCTAGAAAACTAGAAAGATTATATTTAAAAGTAAAATAAAAAAACTATTCGCGAAGATCATAAATAGAGAGTGAGAAGATATACCCTCGTGCAAGATCAAGTGCTAGCTGAACTACGACTTTGAAAGCCAACTTACGCCTCCGATTTTTAATCAGAAATGATTTTAAAGCGCCGCCAGGAAGATATTCAACGACAACACAACAAACATTACGAGGCATGCCAATATGACCATTCTCAGTTTGAATGTTAAGCTCTGTCATGCCCATTGTAGCTCCAATAAACTAAGATGGACTAAAAATATATCAGTTGAAAAAAGGTAAACAACAGATGGATCGGTAGCCTTAAGAATCCATTTCATGATAAATGTTTATTAAGCATAGACTCCCAACGACAATTCTGATCCATGAAAGGTGTAAACTAGCCTGGGCCATGATGGAAAACAGAAAACTACCATTCAAAGCAGTATAGTATTGCTAATTAACATTCCAAACCCAATGATCCTAATAGAGATGGTGTGAGGAGAAAAAGATTGTACCAACCTGAAGTAGCAAATTGCAGGTTCACAATAATAATGGAAATTCATCGAGATAATTCATAATTGACATCTTTTACTGAAGATATCAAGCTCCCAGGAGAGAGAAAAGGTAGTATGAACGAAACTGCTTTACCTTAGTCACATTGGGATGGTCAAGCTTGTGCCAGACAGTAACTTCTTGAGCAAAAGCTGCTCTAAGTGAAGCTATTTCAGCTTCAGTCCTGTGACCTTCCTCTCCCCAGTCGAGCAGCTTCACTGAAAAGAGTAATCAAGAACAAGCAACAACATATCTTAAGCACCACAATCTGCAATTTAATCCATATCACTCATAGATAGCTAAGCGACAATACAGAATTCCTTCGAGTAACATTAGAATAAAAAGTAGCAGAGTTCATGATATGCATGGCTCTGGACTGGATAAGAGAAGGAATATTTTTTTTCAATTCCAGATGACATTTTGACATATATCAGCCCTTTAAATTCCTTGACATACTGATACCCACGAAGTATATATTAAAAGTCTCATTTTTTGAACATTATGCATGATTCAGATCGAAAAGGTACAACTTTTATTGAATTTTTAGCCTTCCCATTCAACAATTTTCTACGTTAACAACTTCTTCTTTCAAATGTGTTAATTGAATTCCTATCTTTTCCCTTTTCCAATATGACGACCTTTTCAGTTCAGACAACCTGGAAAAACTAAATACTGAAAGATATTTCCAATATAAAAGAGAGATTGACACATCTAACTGTATTTCACCCCCATCCTGTGACCCCCATCTACTTTTCATGGCAACTTCTACAACCCAAAAGTACATAATCAAAGACAACTATGAATGCCAACAAACCACCCATAAGACTCATATTTTCTTAAATGAACAAGTAGCACCAAATATATCGCAGGACGGAAAACATAAAAAACCATAAATTAATATCTGACTACCGCACTCTACCTCAAGTTATGGTCTGTTTGGATCGCAGTGACCTAAGTGAAGGTAAAATGTCAAAACTAACCTACGTGACGTTAATTGAGGTGGATCAAAGTGAAGGTTCTAAAATGTTGTTTCGATAATATTTTATTTGTTGAGGTGAAATATAACTAAAACCCATTGCCTTATGTTACACAACATCTTAGGAGTTAATTAAAACGGGATAATTCTAGGTGGATCATTTAACCTAGATTAATCTAGTTGAATATATAATATAGAAACCCAGAGCAGGTGAGATTAAAATTAAAGCTACATTCACTCAGTTCACCCCAACCCGAGAAACCATTAAGCACTAAACAAAACACAACCACCTTAATCAATGCAAAACCAGCCATAAACAATCAGGCTCTTTAGACAGATTATGAGAAAACAGATCACCAAAATATTTATAAACAAAAACTTCAGAGTCTGATCAGACTACATAACAATGAACCAAACCTATGGGATCGGCTATATGAATACGACGCCCTTACGCTCAAGAAATATAACTACAGAACAATGCACTTCTTATTTTAACCATAGAAGAAGACCTTTCTTATTTACAAACCCAAATGAATCAAATAAACTAAAGATTACATTTTTAATCGATACGTACATATTAATAAAGCAAAACTAGAAATAATAAATGGGGCAAAGGTTGTAATGAAACCTGCAACATCTTGTCCATCATAAAAACCACGATGAACAGTACCAAAAGTGCCACGAGCAATCACAGTCTTGATTATCAACTTAGAAGGGTCGATCTCCCATTCATGCCTAATGGGCACTTCTCTTTTTTCAACCAAACTCTCCTCTTTGCTTCTCACAATAAAACTACTACTTGTAAGATTATTACCAGCATTATTATTACCACTATTATTATTGTTGTTGTTCTCCATAGTCCGTACTCTGCTCAGATGCTTCTGCAATTGCTCGTCCAAGCTCTTCAGATCTATTTGGTCTGCTCTCACAAACCCACCACTACTACCACCACCTCCGCCGCCACCACCGCCGCCTTTAGGCTCCATGTTTGCTCCAGAGTTTTGTCGACTGTAGTGAATCTTGAAATAGATGGGTTCTTTTGTAATATGAGTAAGAGATGTGAAATGGAAAGTTTTGTTTTTGTATATAATAATTTGAAGAAGAGTCAACAGATGAAAGAGGAAATAATAAAAAGAGATCAAATCAGATAAGCTTAATTTTGGGATTGACTCTAACTGAAGGAGAAAAAATAGGGTGGGGGGGGGGGGGGGGGGTGTATGAATTGGCTTGAAAGCAGAAGTGATTTCTACCGATATGCTTTTTTTAAAAGGTGATAATAAGCATACCAAATCATAAAAGTATTGATTTAATTAATTTTGATTGATGTTATTAAGTTTATGTTGGACATTTGAGATAAGGAACATTTTTATTAGTTTGTACTTTATCAAATGATATGGTTATAAGTTTGATTTGGTCTTTTAGTTTTGAAAGAGAATATAAATTAAATCGAATCGATATTGATGACTTTTAAAATTCAGTTGAACATGTGGAATTTGGTTATTGTTTTGCTAGTTTGCTCGAATTTTGTAAAAACGTTCACGATTTCATTTTTGTCGTAGAAGGGTTTTCAAGTATTGAATTGTAGTAGTTTTTTTCTCTCAAATGATAAAATTTACAAATTTTAATGCGATAGAAAATTTATTTCTAGGCAAATGAGAGTCTAACCGGTACCCGTCTCATCTCTTCATGCAAACCTAGTTCGATTCTCATTGGGAGCGAACCTTATGTTTCGAATGGTTAACAATCAAGCTCTAGTCCTATGATTAAGTAAGGCACATCCAACAATTTAGTAAAAGCCGTTAGTGTGATGATTCACACTTTTCTTAGAATTGTAATAGTTTACTTAACAAGTTTTGAATTTTTTTATTTTGTTAATATTTGATCAAATAAATTGATTACTTCATAATATATTGTATTCTTAACATATTCGACTATTCATATCCATGCCAAATAAATCATTAAATCTATAAAATTTGATGTTTTTAGCCATTCAATTGTAAATAATTTAACAAATTAAGTCAAATTTATAAGGTTTGTCTTTAAAATAAACTATATTAGGGTAAACTCAAATAGAAAAATACATAAACATGTATTCTTAAAAGATGAGACACACATTAGTACATTACACATCAAAGTTGTAATGAGCTGGAACTATCACAAATTTCAATTTACCCAAAAATATAGAATAGCAACAGATTTGATGATGATGAGGTTGCATAAAGATGTTTTTATGTACTTCTCTCTTCAATAATTGCTTAAACAAAAGCATGATGACCATTAAAACTGATGAGTTTTCTTATGGACAATGACAAATAGTTATAGATTTGAATGGAAATACTATATCATTTGTGCAAAATTGAATTTAGAGACAATACAAACTTAATCAACTACTAATCTCAACTATGCTGATGCAATTGCAAGTACTAAAATAGTACCCCCCCCCCCCCACCCCACCCCACCCCACCCACCCCTCCACCCCCCCCCCACCCCACCCCACCCACCCCCTCCACCCCCCCCCCACCCCACCCCACCCACCCCCCACCCCTCCCCCCCTCCTCCTTTTATAAGATTCCAATCTTTGGAAAATCCAAGAAAGTAGGACCACAAAAATAAATAGGCACATGGCATCACAGGGAGATGATTCAAGTATGATGAGAATGTATGTAGAGTTGTAGACTGTAGTGTCTCATTTCCCATTTTATGCAATTAACAGCTGACCAAATGTCTGTCTAAACACAATTTCAATTTCGACCGAATGCCACAGATTTTATTATAGAGACATTTAAATGATGCCATATTGGACATGTTCTTTGTAAATTATGATTAAAGTTTGATAAAAAAAATTTCTTATTTTGAAGTAAATTTAGAGTTCTTAAGCTAAGTAGTAATAGATCGGTATAACTTCACTCAGAAATAACAACATGTTAAATTGTTAATAAAAGAATTTGGTTAGGCCATGTTTAAAATTTTAAATATGTGAATACC
>CM016563.1:20600235-20800235 GCA_003412495.2 Echium plantagineum | reverse complement strand
CCTAACCAGTCAATGTGAAACACTTCGTAAGTATCATTTGATGGTGTTTTACTTTCAAACATTTTTCTGTAAATTGATAGTGGGTTAGCTAGTGTCAAAATGTTGCTATCCAGTTGTTGTAAGGGTGAACATATTTTTATGGAGATAACGTGCGTTTGGTTTTTATAGTGTAAAAAATATCAAAAATCCATGATCCTATTAACGAACACATGTAGGATAGTTTCTGCGGTTGTTGTAATAATTGATAATATGTTCTGCGTTGATCAAACTATTTGAAAAATGATAACACTGTTACGTTCTGGAAGAATTGCAGATGAATTAGAAACGTTTGATATGATATAAATGCGTTGGCATTATCTAAGTGTTTGACTGCAACAACCGAACTCAAAAAGTACTAATGGAGACGTTCCAATCCTACTCCTACTTTAAATTGTTACATACGTCTCCCATTTAGAAAACTTGTGCTTGGTCTGGTTCAAAGTATAATTATCCAGTAATTCGTATTTCTTAATCAACTCTTTCAATGATTCAATTGTTGTAAAAATTACTGTATTCGACCAATATTGCTGTTTACTCTATGGAGTTGATGATTTAATGTTCTGTTTTTAAAGATAATTCCTAACTTTATTCTATGACAATGTTAGGATGAGAAACGTTGTTGAGGAGGTGAATATTGTTAAGGATGGCATGGATTATTGTGATGGGACTTTTTCTTTGAATACTACATGCCCAAATGCTCATGGGGGGATTCACTCCAAGCCTAACGCTTCAACCCTTCGGCCTCTTTCTAACGTTTCACAGAAATTAGCTACTTGTATCGGAGCTTTATCACTAGAGGTGTATATTTGTTAACCTTTTTAATATGGTCTTATATTTGTTATAGCAGCTCATAGTTTCCAGTTGTTTTTTATGCTAACAGGGGAGCTCTAAAAGAAAGAAAACCGATGGATACACCGATGTCCCTTTTGACGAGGATGGTAGACTTTTAGTTGTTCAAACTACAAAGAAAAGGAAGAATATAATTGAAAGTGTTGAAGAGATTGATATGAGTTATGTTGTCCCTAGAGCTGATAGGAACACTGCAGATCAAACCCCAAAGGTCCCGGTGTATACTGTGCCCGTAACTGTGTACAAACTGGACAATCTGAAGACTGATGATGCGTTAGTCATCTCTCTGGCTCTGCGGGAACTGGTGAAGGCAAATGTATCAAATTCGTGTGGCTTATTCAAGACGGTCATTTGTTTATTGGCTCCTGGCCTGGCGAAGGGATTTGAGGAGGCATTTGTCGACTTGGGCTATTCTGAGAGGGTAGTTGAATTACCATCTAAAGCTAAAGACAACTTCGTTACCCCTATTATTTCACCCCTGACTCGTAATGAGCAGACAGTCATATGGTCTTTGTGTGTGATGATCCTTTTGAAAAATCTGTCTAAAGAAAGTTATGTACATTTTATGGAAAGCAGGATTCGGGCTTTATCTTCAATATTTGAAGTCGATCCTTCCCGGATAAGTTGCCCAGTAGAGTTTGAAAAAGCTCAAAATCTTCGTCGGTTTTTGGGAGCAAACTTGTTGTTAAGGAGGACCGTTGTCACTTGGATAATTATCAGTAGTAAGGGGGATAAGGTTATTAACAGAGCCTGCAAATATGTCAAGCGCATCCTAGCTTGGTCTGAGATGACTGACTTCCGCATCATGCATGAGACACTGTGCTTGACTAACTCCAGGATTTTGCTTGATCCGAGAGTAAGAGAAGAGGCAGAAGCCCTAGAGCGAGCTTTCAAAGCCGTCAATGCCCGCCCAAGAATATCCTCCTTTCTTTCATTTCTTTGCTCCTAAGAAGGAACAATATCTGGTAAAAAGGGTTCACTTCCCCACCCTCATCGCTGTGGCAATAGAGATCGAAAAGGTTACCACCCCAAGCACGAGTAACTACACGGGGGCCGGGGCCTTGCACTGTTGACTCTGAGCTGGTGAAGAGTTTGTTGTCTCTGCACTATTCTGATACCTCTCAGTCTGTTATTGACCCGATCCGTTATCTTACGTTCTTTGACTTTTCTCAGTCCACTGATCAGATTTTGATCGAGGAAGGTCCTGAGTCCCGACACTGATGCAGAGCCGGAGTCCTCGGCCTCTTAGTCAGAAGGCTTAATGTAGTTTGGATCTCTATCTCTTATTTTTATCATGTTTATTTTGCGTCTGTATTGATATAAGTATATTTAAGCATAGAAACCTTCAACATATGATGCTATTATATATACAACAGAATAAATATATATATATATGCATGCCTTTCTTCTTCAAGCTTTTATGCTAATTAATACTCTATTATTAACCTCAATCTCAAACCACATTATTTGCCAAAGAAGTTCTTTATTAACCAATTCCAATTCGTTAGAAAACCTTCTCTCTGCATTCTTTTACTTGCGTCTGCTCTTGCTTCGGCTTGTGCTGGAGTTTCTTCCATATGGTTTTTCTGTGCTGCAAATATATTATAAACTTTGTTTGAACAAATAAAAATCCCAAGAAACCTATCCTTTCTCTTTTCTTTTTTGTACTGTTTTTCTTGTTCCTTTCAATTCATTTAATCTGTGCCCAAATGACTAAAACGACAATTGAAAATAAGCAGGCAATTAAATTTTACCTTTGGGTTTGGACCTTTTTGATTGGTTTTTGAAAGACTTGGCAGCCACAAAGACGTTTTTGGGTCTTTCCCAGCTTTGTCCAAAGATGCCATATCCATCCTTCGGATGAGGTTGCATTAGATATTCCAATGCTGCAACCTCTTCTGTCTTTACCCAATGGATACAGTTCACAGGGCATGAATCTACTGCACCCTACAATCAATATTATTAGTCAACTACAAATATTTCAATCTCTAGCTCCGAAATTCAAGTTCCAGACTCATTAAAAAGGTAGAATATGCAACTATTATCGACATCCAACTTGAACTTCAAAGTTGATTGTTGGCCATGAGTCCATGACGACCCTCGATTTTAGATTAGATTTTCATATCTTTGATAATTTTAATTCGAGTATTCCTTCATATGGATAATTTAATGACTAGGAAAAAGATGTGTTACCATTAGGGTCGAATCATCATCCCCATATTGAACTCTTACACGAGCACAACCTACAGTTTCATCCATCACAAATGTTTTGCTAGCATGATGAACACATTCTTGACACCCTGAGAGCAAAGAAATCACTTAAAAATAAGAAGTACGAGATAGATATGAGATCAATTCAACGTTATATGTTAAGTTGCGAGATATTTGCACAAACTCTATAGACCATTTGTGCAATTATCTCGCCAAGTTGCTATACCTACACAAGTATTTTCGTCTACAAATAAGGCCTCGGATCTCACTGGGCCATTCCAAGAGCTATAACTTAAATTGGACATCTCTTGATCAAAACTCAATCCTGTATAACCAATTGAAGTATCATAGTCCCTTCTTAGATCCTCACTCATTAGAACTTGGTATGCTTTGTTCAGCATCAGGGTGACTTCATGACCCTAATACGAAGGACACCATATCGTTATATGTGATATGTCTAGTTAATATGTCAAAACGATTATAATAATTTCTAAAACGCGAACATTTGAATGGAAGAAGTACCTCTTGGCCAGCAATATCTGGATGATATATCTTCTGCAGTTTTCTATAAGCCTCTTTAATTTGATGAGCACTTGAGCTGCCCGAAACACCGAGCAGCTCATAGTAACTCCCAGGTTCTCCCACTCTTCCACATCTAACCTGGACCGATTTTCGGCTGCAAATGCATAACCAAACAGGGAAGAAACATACAAGATTAGACTATACGTAGAACTATAATTGATCTAAAAGTTGTAGGATTTTAGATATTTTGATCACCTTGAGGCTTGATTATTGGAAGGAAGCCAAGGATGAAATTGCTTAGGCTTTGCTACTTGAAAAGATTGCATCAAACTTACACTAATTGCCATTTTTTCCCTGGGATATTACTGATTTTTAGTGTACAAAAACAATTGAAAAATAAGGTCAATCTTTAATGTTTTTGTGAGTTGGAGGATATTTCTGAAAAGTATCAATCAATAAATACTTTTCTTCCGAATCCGACACTAAACAAGTAGAAAATTACGAAATAGATTCCAATACTCAATGGCTCACACAATAAATATGTATAACCATTAACCAAAATTATCTTGAAAATTTAACGGTTGATGATTCCTACCAATGTTTGTTTAACATCGGTCATTTCATTCAAAAATTGAGTTGTTCATTTAGATATATATTTTCCCTAAAAGATTTGGATGTTCAGTTAAATTACATTGAAGTTACAAGTATTTCATTATATCAAAATTGAGTTTTTGTTCGTACCCTAATATTTCGGGAGAAAATTCAAACCTTCATTCCTCCACTACTAATTACTCCCTCAAAATAGAGAATTTTTGAAGAATGGCACCTTTTCCCCTTTTTTATTAAGTTGCATCACCCTTTATTAATTTTGTGTTTAAATGACACGTTATGGATGGTAAAATGATTAAATTGAAAAAATTGGGTTAAATAGCACTTTTGAGAGAAAAAATTATTTTGGAGCACTTTTTTACAATTTTTAGCAAAATGGCACAAAAGGGGGATAAATTGACAAAAATACCCCTCTTATAAACTTAGAGTTTTTTTCAGTTTTTTTTTTCGATTTTTTCCTGATTTTTTTTTAATTTCTTTTTGATTTTTTTTTTCAAAATCTTTTTGACTTTTTTTCGATTTCTTTTTTTTCGAATTTTTTTCTTTTCCTTTAGATTTCTTTTTTCTATTTTTTTTCTTTCTCTTTTTTCGATTTCTTTTTTTTGATTTTTCCATTTTTCGAAAAAAAGAAATCGAAAAAAAAAAAACTGAAAAAATCGAAAAAAGAAAAAATCGAAAAAAGAAATCGAAAAAATTGAAAAGAAATCTAAAAATCGAAAAGAAAAAGAAAAATCGAAAAAAGAAATCGAAAAGAAAAAGAAAAAAATCAAAAAAAGTTGAAAAGATTTTGAAAAAAAAAAATTTAAGAAAAAACGAAAAAAATCAAAAAGAAATTGAAAAAAAAAACCATGTAAAAATTGAAAAAAAAACTTAAAAAACTCTAAGTTTATAAGGGGGTATTTTTGTCAATTCATCCCCCTTTTGTGCCATTTTGCTAAAAATTGTAAAAAGGTGCTCCAAATTAATTTTTTCTCTCAAAAGTGCTATTTAACCCAATTTCTCGATTAAATTATCCTTTGACACACTTTTATTTAGAGAAAATTGAAAGAATACCCCTCTCCCCCTTCTTTTTTTAATTTTTACCCCCTTCCTTAATTTTTTGAGTTCACTACCCTTTCTCCTATGAATGTACTAAATTACCCTTATCTATCTCAACTTTACCTTCTCATCTTCATCTTTCTCCATCATTTCTTCTCTTCTTTTTCTTATACTCCACAAAATCTCTTCATCACTTACTTCCACCTTCAAATCGAGTCCCCATGCCTCTCTTTACCTTAAAATCGCGACCCCCACCCCACTCCACCCCAAAATCGTGATTTTCATTTTTTTGGGGTTGGGGTCGCGATTTAGGGTTCTTGAGGGATATGGGATGACGATTTGGTGTTCTTGGTAGAAAGGAGGTGCGTTTTTTTCTTGTTCTCTAATATGTATGATGGCTGGGGAAGAGCTTTTGGGTTGTAGTGATGTTGGTGGTGGTTATGGGTATGAGATGTTGTTAGTGATGGTTGATATGTTTGTGATGTAGTTGTTGTTGGTGGTGGGTATGTGATGGTGGATTGGTGATAGTTGGTGTTTTTTTTGTTGTGGTGATTGGTGCGAAGGGAATATGATGTTGTTGGTGGTGATAATAGTTGTGGTAGTGGTGGTGTGAAAAAGTAAAAGAAAAGAAGATGGAGAATGATGAGAAGGTGTGAAAGATGAGGGCAATTTAGTATATTCATAGGGGCAGAGGGTAGGGAAATCAAAGAAATTAACAAGAAGGGCAAAAGTTAAAAAAATATCGGGGAGAGGGGTAATCTTCCAATTTTCTCCTTTTATTTATTTTATTAAAAAAAGTTTGACTTTGGTAGTTGTTTAAAAGTTTTGGTTTTGTCAAAAAAGTTTTTCATAGTTTTTTTGGCAAAACTAACACAATATTTTGTTGTACTCCATCATCAAATCCAATAAAAATGCTAGAATGAATATAAATCTGGGTTGGATATTTTCGAATTATGATATACTAAAGAAAAAAGGTGCAATTCTAATAATAAAAAATAAGAAAATAAATGCTAAAAGGAAACATAATTGTATCAAATCTCTTGATATAATGGAGGAAAAAAAAACTGATCGAGGAAGTCATGGTAGAATGAGCGTCACACGGGCGTTTGGAAAGTGGGGAATGGAATTGTTTATTATACAATAGTATTGTAAAATGACTATATACCCAGTATTATCATGGTGAATCACAGCTGCAAGTGAACGTAAAATCGGACCGAACTATTTGCACCGTTCTCAAATCGGACCGAACTCGAACTCCAAATATTACCTGCGATTAGGTTTGCACAAATCGAATCGAATTGAACCTAATGTACACACCATACAATATAATTCGATCCATTTACAACCCTGATGATAACTATATGATGTGTTATCACCTAAATACAACTCCATCACCACATATTGGCTAGTTTTGAGAATATATAAGTTTGATGCTTAATCCATTCATCTCAACATAAAACATGCCAAATCAGTAAGGAATGTTTTTATTTTGCACTGAGACCGTTCAAACATTTGGATACCCATCCAAGGTGTAATTAAGAGCATAAACATGTTCAAATAAGCATATCATTAGATGATATGATAAGAAGATGCTTATTAGCTTCTCAAAGATGTTTGTTCTTTATTCATTCATTCATTCATTCTACTAGTAAACTTCTTTTACAGCAGCCTTAATATTCTCACACTCCAACACAAAATAATAATGATTGTGGTGAATCTGAAACTGTTATTCTCATTCTTTGCCCACTCATCATTGCTTTCTTTATATCACAATTTTAACACTACTAATTATTTGCTACATGAATTATGAATACCTCAGATAAATAAGATGTACCTATTGGTTATCTTTTATTTCGATTTGTAACAGAACACTCCTTTTGAGAGTCGAACCCATTATCCATCAACGCCCTAAATTCTTGGAAGTAGTACTTCTGAAAATCATGAGTATTTGTCCACCTAGATTTGTTGGGATTATTCTTTTCATGTTGATATTAGCAATTCAACAGGACAATGGTTTTGGGATGAGAAGTGCACATTTTGCGTTGAGGTTTAGCCAAGAAAACAGCTATAAAAGGCAGGGGAATAATCAGCGTCGTCTACTCAGGGGACAACCGACTGTTAGCAAGAACTTAGACTCATTTCGATCAAGTAAGAGAAGGGTTCGGAAAGGATCAGATCCTATACACAACAGAGCATGATCAGAGAAAGGAATTCGACTCGAAAATAGGTTATTATCAGAGAAGAATCTGAAAAGAAAATGGTAAGTTTAACCAAATTGAGTTATTAGTTGATGCATGCAGAATGATAACATGTTTGTTTTAGTTGATATTGTATAGTTTGTGTAGTGATGTGTGTCTCAGTGTCTGTATATATTTATTTTGAGAGTAGCTAGCTAGAATAAATAGTGAGAGTTCAGCTGCAAGAATTGTTTGACAGAATTGCAATTATTCACTTATATCATCTTGTTACCAACTCATCTATGGTTTAGGAGCACTTGTTTCGCATTATTATTATTATTATTATTATTTAAAGTTTGTTTCGCATTATTAATCAGATCGACGACATAAACTCTAAAGGATTGTATAATACTGTTCAATATAATCCGAAGCATCTGGTTCATTTGAAAGATCAACCTGGTAAATTTGTTCCTTAATCATCTGCAGTTTCTCATTATCCAACATCAAGCAGGCCATCCGATACTGCTTTCTCTATTATGTCATCGTAGGAAGTTAATTGGAACGAAAGCATCAACATAGTAGTACTTGGCTCAGGGACGGATCGAGGATTTTAACATGTGATATTCATTTTATAAATTAAAATATAAATATTCATTATAGATGTTCATTTTGTGATTCAACTCATCAGTTGATTTATGTACAAATTTGAGATACACTACTTAGTTGGTAATGCTCTTTCTTTGAGAAGAGCCAAAACTACTAAAAGAAACTCTCCCAAACCCCAAATGACCAATTCTATACAACTCCAACCAAACATTTTCTTCTTCTTCTTCTGCACTAAAATGGTCATTTACCTCTTCATTTACGAATTCCATATCTTTGTTTTCAATTTCCACTTCTTCATTTTCAACACTCACAATTCTTGAATTTCCATTTCTACCCCCCAATGCGACCCTTCCTCCTCTGTTTTGACGATCACCATCATTATTAGTCTTCTCTTTTAACATCTTTTTCCTCTTCTCTTTGCTTTTTATTTTCTTTCTGCCTTTGCTTAACCATTTTCTCCCCATTAAATAAGGGACCTTCAAGAATGTGAAGGCCATAATATCCACAACCACACAAGGGCAGCAAGAAATCGCGACGCAATCGGCGATCACGCCGGCCGTGCATGACTTGCATGACTTTCCAGTGCATTCTATTGTGTCAACTCCGCCGTCCTCCGCCACATTATTCCGGCGGCGTTGGACACTCCTTCTAAATGGAGTGCTGATTGGCGTGCTTCCATTTATTGAAGATGAATTATCTAGTGATGGGGATTTATCCATTTGGTCTTATTAGATCATGCAAACCTATAAACAAAACGAACACATCAATTGAAGTCTCAATAATTTGTTACACATTGTGTGATATCTTATATATGTATATTATGTTATTTACTTATTTATTTCTTACATACATATTCTCAGACACAAGTTATTAATAACTCTGTAATGGTACTTTATACCACTTTAGCTAATTAGAATACCTAATTAGAATCACATACACCCTCCATATTTTTTTTATGGCGTTCTAAATATTTTCAAATATTAAGAAAAATGAAAATTTGTCTAAAAGTTATCAAAAAGTACATTGAAAATGTAAAAATGTCAATTGATGATTGCTACTATATACTCCCTCCGTCCCTAAAAGATTGTCACATTTTGCCTTTTGTTGGTGAAACATAACAAAGTTTGATAATAAATTCTCATTAAACGATAAGAAATAATATAGTCTTGTAGGACCTTGTTAGATTCGTCTCAATATATATTTTTAAAATATCAACTATTTATAATTTTTTTACATGTAGAGTAATAGATATTTATGTTTTAAATCATGTTTTGTTGACTATCAAAAGTCAAAATGTGACAATCTTTTAGGGACGAAGGGAGTAATTGGTTAGTTGATAATTTTAATGAAAAAAATAAGTAAGTTCAAATTGTAAAATCCACATTGAAATTGTAAAACGTCATATAAGAAAAATAAAACAAAATCAAAAGTCTAAAAACGTCATATATATATATAAGAAACAAAGGAAGTATAATATACTTAATTAGACATATAATATATATTTAGTTAAATGAAATATTCCTTAGGAAGGAATTATAAACTTTTATACATCGAAAATCTGGTCTTGGTTAAATGGAGAATATGAAGATCGAAACAGAAGAAAGAACATTTTCTTTTAAATGATAAATGATCTTATATAAAGAAAGAATGCATACCTTAAATAATACAAGGCCCACAAAAGTATATATTCATCAGCCAACAAATAATGTGTCTTCAAGTGCCTTTATTTGTAATGAAGTTTGAAGAATGAATTTGTGTTTGTTGATAGTTAGATGATGGAAAATGTTGCAAGTTTCAACTTGAGACTCATTCGGAGTGGTAAGCACAATTGCACTATTTGACTATTTATATTTGAACAGTAGTCTCTAAATAAATAAATACAGCTTTATCATCAGATCCAATAATAATAATTTTAATGTTGTTGCGGCACTTGCAATAATTCAACAGTATCTATATCCAAAGGCACCTGCCACGTACCCCTTAGCTTGCCTTCATCTTTTCTATTTGTCCTTTGGTTACACATATAGTATATAGTTTCAATGTTTAACTATAAGATAGATACTTCGTCAGTCCCTAAAAGATTATCACATTTTGACTTTTATTAGCCAACAAAACACGACTTAAAACATAAATATTTATTATTCTACGTGTGAAAAATTATAAAAATTTAATATTTCAAAAATATATATTGAGACGAATCTAACAAGGTCCCACAAGACTATATTATTTATTATCGTTTAATGAGAATTCATGATCAAATTTTGTAATGTTTGACTAACAAAAGTCAAAATGTGACAATCTTTTAGGGACGGAGGGAGTATTATTTTATGGGAAATAATTGTCGAAATGATCAATAAGTAGGTTATTATTGCACTTTGATCCTAGTAAGTGGTATTAATGAGAAAATGGTTTTAAGTGTGTAAGTGGTGCTGAAATAATGGTCCTAAATTAATTATTTCGTTAGTTGTTGATGAAAATTGAAAATTTAAGTCTGTTTTGGAATTAAAATTACTAATTTAAAGAATATTTTGGGGCAAAAACATAAATGAAACCTCTATTTTAAAGTATCGTATTTAAGATAGTTTTATTAGGAGAGGAGAGGAAGGTAGGGAAGGTGACATAGTGTTCAAAAGATTATTACTTTGTCTCAAATATTTATCAAAATAATAAAAATGTCCCAAAAGTAAGTTTTTAATTGTTAACAATTAATGAAACTATTAATTTATGAATCAATAATTCCACATCTACTACATGCTTACATGGACCATTTGCACATCGATACCACCTATGATACCAAAGTGCAATAATAACTTATTTACTCGGACCATTTCAACAAAAACTTTAAACTAAACTATTTAATTTTGGTTTTATTTCAATAAATTAAACCATCTTACATAATTAACATCCAACATTTCTAATAAAGTACAGTAATATTGATGAGGTTTTTTATTCGAAGATAAGATATCAGCTGGCCTTGTCTGGAAAATGACAATGGAAATATATAAGTTGTGGTCATATTGTATGAGTTATATATGATCCACATCAGGAGTAACACGTCTTTAATTTATTTTTAGAATATGATGAGAGCTTCACGTCTTTATTATAAATGCTTAACAATAGTAGACAAAAAAAAACATTATCAATTATTGTCAGCGCATATGTGTTTGCTATCGTCTCATTATAATTGAAGAACATTTTGTCCCAAACAAGCTAAATAACATAACCTTGAAGAAATATATAATTTGCTTAACTTTGTACTAACTATATACTATATATGTATTATGGTTTTTTAAAGGGCAAATAGTAAGATTAATCACACATGTTTCATATTATATATTACCCGATCACTCATGTTTTATTCTACTTTTTTTTTTCAAACATTAAGGTTAATATAACATGTTTCAATTGGTTATAGAATTAACGTTTCTGTTAATTAGAGTGTTAATAAGAGGCACGTGATGATACGTGAGAACAACCCGACACATGTTTGAACTCTTTATTTCACTTCACAAGTCGAATTGCATAACAAACACAAAACATCTTCCAGTTTCATTTCACTTCCTCACTCGAATTACATAGCCCCAAAATCCGGAAAGTCGTTATAACTTATATTCTCCTTGTTTTTAAATTAATGTCATATTTTAACTTTTATTGGTCAAATATTATAAAATCTGATGATAAATTCTCAAAATATAAGAAATGATATATAGTCTTGTGGGGTCTTGTTAGATTTGTCTCAATATATTTTTTTGAAATATTAACTTTTTATAATTTTTTTCACATGTAAAATAAGAAATTTTTACGTGTTGATTCTTGTTTTGTTGACCATAAGAAGTTAAAATGTGACAATCATTTAGAGATGAAGGGAGTACATTATTGTTGGTTATGTCTTTTGGTTTTCCATTATTATAAACGCATATTTACTTGATAATATCGATAATAAGCAATTATAAATCAATATATAGTGGACATTGATATGCTATAAGAATGTTAGGACAAAGATTGAATAAATGAATATGGGAAATAACTGTAATAATGATCAATGTTTACGAAATATTTTCACTTCATCATTTATATTTTAAAATATCTCTGTGAATCACATAAGTTTTAAAATATATTACTTGGTCATGAAGGTAATTGATGAAATTGTCACATAAATAGGTGTCCATTGTACTTTGTCCTTCTAACTGGGACCGATGCGCAAATAGTCTCTGTAAGTGCGTAGTACGTGCGGAAATGGTCCATAAATTTGACTGATCCGTTAACTACAAACGTTTTCGGGCATTTTTAGAATAACATTGGGGCCATAACCCTTTACACACTTACGTGGACCATTTGTGCATCAATCCCACTTACGGGATCAAAGTGTAACGGACGCCCACTTACTGGTGACCATTTCGACAGTTACCTCGGTCTCACGTGAAAATCTTTTTTGCCAAGTGCGTGTAGGCGGTGCTTTATTTTACAGTTGAAATCGGGGATGAGTTATTTTATAATTTTCTTTTGATTTTTCTATCTTAAAATATATAAATGAAATGATCGGAATAACCTTATTGACAAGTCATATGCCCCTCACATGATATATTATTAATTTTTTACCGACAGAATGGGATGGATCGGACTTGAACATTTTTAAACATAGGTGATTGACAAAGACATTTTGAAACATAAATGCAGGTGATTGTTGTGGCCGTTTGCCCTAAACTATACTCCCTCCGTTTCTTTTTATTTGATTGTTTGAGCATTTTTTCCATGTTTCTTTTTATTTGATTGTTTACAATTTCAATGCACTTTTTACAATCCCAATGCACTTTTTTACAATTCTAATGCACATTTTTACAATTCCAATACACCTTTTTACAATCCCAATGTAATTTTTCACAATCTCTTAATAAAGTACTTTTTCCCCAAACAATCAAATAAAAAGAAACGGAGGGAGTATAAGGGTAGTTTTGTCACTTTGGATTTTACGTTTACAAAAAAAATTAAGGGGTATAATTTTAATTTTGTTTAATATTTGGTTAGCCTGTCTTATTTTTCTAAATTTCGTATGGAATGATATGAATTATGATTAAACCCGAGATATTTCCTGTGAAGTGGTATAATGAAACTCGTGGGATCTTTTTGCTTTCTGGAATTGTATAGAATTCTTTTTCATAATTTATTCAAAAGATAAGCAACTACTCCTATAAGTCTACTGCGTATATATTTATCTAATGGACTAATTATAAATAAAATGTTTGCTTTTTTATTTTATGATGACACATGAACATCTTATACTTTGATCACCATGATGGGTCCTTCAGTCTTTATTGGATTTTTGGGATCGATCTCTTTGGCTTCAAAAAGGCGTTATTCAAATGGAGCTATCCAAATTAATATTTGTAGCAGTGTATATTTTTATTTAGAATTTTTTATTATTCAAAAAATAAAATATATATGATAGAGTTCAAAATTGAGCTAACTGCATAAATGGTCCTCGATAGTGGGTTCGGTTTGCAGTTTGGTCCCTGCTAGTTGACGAATTACAGTTTAGTCCCCAATATTGAAAAATATGTTGCATTTTGGTCCCCAAACCGTTAGTTCCGTTAAGTAATTGACTTTTTGACTATTTGTTGGGGTGAGATTGTAATTATCAAATATTTTGGGGAAGCTGAGTAATTATCACCCTACTATACAAAAAAGACCACCCAAACCTAATTCCCATTTTATTCTCCTCCCTCCTCTGTCGTGAATCATCTTCCATCCCTAAACCACCATCGCCGACCACCATCATCGCCTCCATATTCTCCAAATTAGAGCTTTTTTGTCCCTTTCATGTTCTCAAACCCAAGTTCTCTGCCACCACCTACTTGCTCCTTAGGCCATCACTCCAACCAACTCACCACCGTCGAAAGAGGTTCAATTTCATGTAAAGAGGTTCAATTTTGAAATTAAGATGTTCAATTTCATGCAAAGGGGTTCAATTTTTGGGGGTTTTAGTTCAATTTTTCTTTTCCAGTTCGATTTTTGGTTTTTGAATTTTAATTCCTGGGTTTCTGAGTTCAATTTTCATTTCTAAAGCTATTATTTTTATTGCACTTGGAAACCATGTATGAAATTAATTCCTTTTCTGAAAGTACCATATCAGGTTATGAAGGTACAATCTTCCAAAATTAAAACCAAACGCATCTTAATTCATTAGTTGTGGTTTGCAGAGTATTTGTTGAATATTTGGACTTAATGAGAATATTGCAGTTGACTTTGAATCCATGACATACGAATTGATTTGTTATACACACCAAAGTTGTTTTTAGGATTCTAATTACTATTTTACCCATCTTATTTGGAAGTATAACAAGAAGTTAAGTTGAGGCCAAATCAGTAATTTCACAGTATAATAAAATAATATTCTGGTGTGTGTAGAGTGTTGCCGAATATAAATGTGGAATATCGAATACGAGTGTCTACGAGTCATGAATCGAATATCGAATATCGAATGCGAGTATCAAATATAAATCGAACATTGAATACGAATTAAACATCGAATACAAACCATATGGAGTAATAATTAATCGAATATATTAGCGAATATCGAATCTAAAATGACATAATTTAGATTCGTATTTGAATTTAGACCGAAATTCAAATTCGTCAAGTTTCGAATATGAATAGTCATTCATCGAAGTCGAGTCTGAATAATTCGATATACATTCGATTCATATCCATATAATGGGCCAACAATCACAAGCTTCGATTTGGCGCCAAAATTACTCAGCTTCCCCCAAAATATTTTATAATTACAATGTCACCCCGACAAATAGTCAAAAAGTCAATTACTTAACGGAAGTAACGGTTTGGGACTAAAATGCAACATTTTATATAATATTGGGGACTAAACTGCAACTCGTCAACTAGCGCGGACCAAACTGCAACCCGAACCTACTATCAGGGACCATTTCTGCAATTAGCTCGTTCAAAATTACATAAGAAATTAATTATGTTACTATTAGAGTATATATATTTCCTCCGACTCTTTATTTGTTTGTGATTACATTACTTATTCTATTACATTACTTATTTATTTTATTTGAGTTCAAAATACATTACTTAACCTAATTGCTTTTGTTTGTTTGTAATTAAATAGAAATGAAAATTACAATTAACGAATATATAAATTGAAGCATATATGTTACAAATGACAAAAATAAAGTTTAGTTTAACTAAAATAAAAATATATATATGACAAAAAGAATATGAACGAATATACTACTAGCAAGAATTGTAATCATGTTTCACATGATATCTATTTTGATTCACTAAAAAAGAGAAAATTGTTAAAATAGTCCTAGATAGTATCATTAAATTACAATTTCGTCCCCAATAGACAATAGTGACATCGTTGTAATTTATTCCGTGAAAGTCGCAGAAAAGTTATAGATTAGCCCAGACGTTAACTATTTCATTATTTTTTAACACTAACACATGATTAGAGAAGAGGTCAAATTTAGGGCAAAAAATAATTTTTAAGACTTAAACTTAAAATATAAACTTAAGTGTTGGGTCAAAGCGTCTTGTGAACATATGCTAGTTTTCATTTTTACTCATCAACATGATAAGCTTAAGTGTTGAGTGAAAGTTTTAAAAATTTATTTTTATACCAATTTTAACTTTTAATTATGTGTTGGTGTTAAAAGTTAAGAAAATATTTAACATGAGAACAAATCTTTAATTTAGCTTTTTGACCATTTTAAAAAATTAAACTACAACCGCGCCATTATTAGGAGATCATATTACAATCTGACGACACATTAGATACTATTTGAGCAATTTTCTCCACCAAAAATACTTGAGT
This sequence comes from Echium plantagineum, assembly GCA_003412495.2. Lineage (NCBI taxonomy): Eukaryota > Viridiplantae > Streptophyta > Magnoliopsida > Boraginales > Boraginaceae > Echium > Echium plantagineum. The sequence goes on along the minus strand of CM016563.1, from coordinate 20,784,350 downwards.
TATCATTATTATTAATTCTTTTTGTGTCCACACATATATACCACAAGATTCATACATAATATAATAATAATCTGCACAATATTTCTTCCACGTTACGTTGTAAAGCTACTGATAAACCGAAACACATACCAAGTCGGCAAGTACGTCAACAACATTCATTGTTTATGAAACAGAACGTTAATGTTTTCGGCTGGCCTCATATTTTAATTGATTGTTTTGTTTGGATTACATAATTGCATACCATGCAGACCATGCACAAATTCGGTGAGAGAGACGTTATTCATTGGAAAATATCTAATAATCATATGATATGATCACAAATTTAATGTAGCCTATGATTATTTAAGAAAATGAGCCAAGTAAAACTATTTCTGAGTCAGATTACACCAAATGAACTTGTATGTATATATATATGGAACATTTTATTAAACATAAAAGATTATCTTATATAATACTTTCCCCGTCCCTAAATTGATTATTTTGACTTTTGATAGTCAACAAAATACAATTTAAAACATAAATATCTCTTATTTTACATTCGTAAAAATTATAAAAAGTTGATATTTCAAAAATATATATTGAGATGAATCTAACAAGATCTCACATGACTATATTATTCCTTATCATTTAATGAGAATTCGTGATCAAAATTTTTAAAGTTTGACTACCAAAAGTCAAAATGTACCAATCTTTTAAGGACGGAGGAAGTATTAAAGTACCGCCCAAGAATGAACATATTAGTAAATGCCAAGGATTATCTATATAATACTACCTCCATCTCTAGACGATCGTCACATTTTGACTTTTGGTGGTCAACAAAATACGATTTAAAACATAAATATCTGTTATTTTACATGCCAAAAAATTATAAGGAGGTGATATTTCAAAAATATATATTGAGACGAATCTAACAAGGTCTCACAAGCCTATATTATTTCTTATCGTTTAATAAGAATTCATGATCCAGTCTTGTTATGTTTGACCAACAAAAATCAAAATGTGACAATCTTTTAGGGACGGAGGAAGTAATATTTAATATACCTCCCAAGAATAATATATATATATATATTATTGAGAAGTTTGGTATTAGATTAACACATTTCAGTTAGAAATATATATGAGAAATTTTTTGAAATATTCCTCGATAGTGGACCGAATTACACTTTAGTCTCCAATAGTTACATGGTTGCATTTTAGTCCTCGAAAGTGACCAAAAGGTTGCACTTTAGTCCCCAGGTCATGTTTTTCAATAAAGTTGGGGTCAAAACACTATTTTTAATAATTATGGGGTCAAAACACGATTTTTAACAATTCGGTCCCACTATTGGGGACTATCTCGGCAACCATTATATTATAGTTTGTCAATTAGCTAACCCATAATTCTAGACTTTATTGGGAAACAACCATAAAAAATCTTGTTAAAACCCGTGTTTTGACCCCATAATTGTTAAAAATTGTGCTTTGACCCCAACTTTATTGGAAAACATGACTTAGGGTCTAAAGTGCAACCTTTTGGCCACTTTCGGGGACTAAAATGCAATCGTGTAACTATTGGGGGCTAAAGTGCAATTCGATCCCACTATAGGGGACTATTTCGACAATTTTCTCTATATATATATAATAAGATCTTGGCTCACATTATTAAGATAATAAAATCTCATGGTCCTTCTATTGGGAATTAAAATGCAACTTGATGACTTTATCGGAGACTATTTGTGTAATAATTCTCTCGATAGAATAAGTACGGTTCTAATATTACCATATCTTGAATTTCGGAAGCTGATAATCGAATCAAAGACAAACTAGCAATCGAAGAAGAAGAATTCCAGTCGAAGAAGAAAAGAAAAGCTGCTTGAATTTAGAGAGAAAAATAATTGTTTACAACTTTGACTAATTGGAATAATAAAAACTAGAACTAACTATAACTAACTATGCCACATGTATATATATACCCAGCTGGACATACATGGACCAATTATAATAGAGTTATCCAACACAACTAAAACAACTCTGACTGGACAATAGAATTGGGGATTAAATTCCTAATTTTCCAACGACTATAATCCTCCAATTACAAACAGTTCGAAACTAACTCGGCTATCTTCAATCCATCTTCAACATTCAATCCATCTTCAGTCTTCAACACCGTAGGCTATTAAGTCATCGATTAACATTGAACACGAGAACACCATTTCGGACATGCCGGCCAATTATCCCACGTTATTGATGATGAGTTGCTATATATATTTACAACGTTCAATAATTATCCACATATTGCTTCATATTGTCTCCGAAAGAACAACGCATTCACAAACATAGGTGCGCTGTTACATTCACAAATAATGAGCTGAAGATTTAATAGTGTGCTATATTGCTAGTTCAATTCCATTCAATTTGTTCCAGTCACTAATTATTGCTAGATCTTTTTCACATTGATATTTGTTTGGACTTATTATTTGGGGTTTACAGTATTTTATTAGAGGCAACAGATAATAAGACATTTTGCACCTAATCAGGATAGTGAACCGATCATCATTCACTTTGCGTAGCCTCTACTTCACTAAAATATGGAAAATATCTCCAACGCAAGCAACAAGTAGCTTTAAATAAACATGCAATATATAAAAGACAAACACTAATATAATGTTAAGAATTATTTTTAAATAAAATATGTTACAATAAAACGGATTGTCTACGACGAATTCTGTGAATAAAGAAAATGAATAAATATCTGAAAATACTGAAATAAGTAACACTAGATTTAATATGAAATCTCTAACCATGTATTAAGACTAATCCACTGATAGAGTCACCAGAAATTTAACTATAATAAATTTGGAACAGTTTATTTTATAATTTTAATAATATTAGAAACTGAGATGATCATGTTGTAGTTTAATAACATATAATTATGTTAAAATTGTTGTGGATGAGTAACTGAAAACGGATACAAATATTACAGTATAGTGTGAAAAAGGGGAAATGTGTTACATTTTAAATCTTTTTATCTATCAATATTGATAGGAGTCTATGAGATTCCACTCTAAAATCAATTGATAATAGAGGGAGTAGCGCAAGATCTTATATATCGATTCGGGAGGACACCGACTTCCGATGTGAGAGGTATATCTTAACACTCCCCTCACCTGTAACCCGATCGTTGGCGGAATTTCCTCGCCGGTCAGTATTCGTGCCGGAATAACATCGGCGGGGTTACACGTGCCCCATTAATTACCATGTTAAGAGTCTATGGGGTTCCACTCTAAAACCAATTGCAATAAGGGAAGTAACTAAGATATTATATATATCGATTTAGGAGGACACTGACTTCTAATGTAGAAAGTGTATCTTAACAAATATGTTCCATTGTTTCGGAGGACTAACTTATAACATTATAACTATTTTGGACTGCACTTTAATCCTCTTGTTAGTCAATGAACCAATCAAAAACATGTTAAAAAGGTTTCAAGAAATTAAATAATTCTCATTAATGTGCTAGGTATGGTCGCTCGTTATGCAATTTTTCCGCGTATATTGCAAGAAAAAATTACTCACGTGTTAGCGTAGTTCTGATTTCACACGGTCAACTTGAGGAGAAGGGCAAAATTCTCAGTGTCCATTTTGGTTTGATGGGCATCTAACATTGAAATTTCACGATATAGGTTGATGAATCAAATCACACCAACTATAGTCATACAAGCTGTTTTCTTATTTCAGGCAACATGCAATAGGCAAGAGAAAAATGTTGTCATGTCCACATCCTAGATATGTTTCGTCATTCAATTCTAATTTTAAACGGATATAATTTGTATGATATTATAGTATATTTTTTTGACATTATTACAACACAATTATTAAATTGTATTGGAGTATTTGTTAGGTATATTCATTGTAATTACTGGTATTTTTCGTTTCTCGTATAATCATGTGTATGTATCATGTTTACACAGAATAAACACCAAACATAATTTTATTTTATTTAAATCATTATATTAAAAAATAAATGACTTGAAATTTGATATATGATAATGGCTATTACATGAGGAGAGTAATTAATGTTCTTAATGATATCGTTCAGTAACTTTCATTTATTATATACAATTATTTTCAATATAAAATATAGATCACATTACTAAAATATATCATTCTAAGATGGTATATATAAAATAAAATATTGTAAAAGAAATATGCAAAACCATTCTATGCACCAATTGAGTTTTGTATACCAAAATTCATTAAATAAATTGATACAAGTGATCTAAAATGTAAAAAATAGCAATTCATAATTGACATTAAAGAAATTGTTTTGACAAAATGATACATATTATACCAAAAGAAGAAAATGTAACTGAAATTGGTACAATACACATTTATGAAGATTAATAACTCATTAATAAACAAAAAACTTAATAACTTTCCACTTACTAGAGTAAGCATTACGACCGTAGTTGCCTCCAAATCTAGGTTCGATTCCAGAGTTTCACCTTTACTAAATCTTATTGTTTCATAAAATATTTTACTATTTCAATCACCTAAAAATTAAAAATATTAAACAAGGCTTTGTATTTGTCATTTAAAATTGAATAATTAAAACTGAAAGTAAATGCAATCTAGAATTATTTCAATTTTGTATTGTTTATTTCATACATTAAACTTTGGACAAATGGTCAAATGTTCAAAAAAGGAAACATATATAAAATCGGAGCACATCAAGAGGTAAGAACATAATGAGCTGTTGGCCTGTTGCTTTTTATAAATGACAGCAAATAAACAAACCGATTTATTACTATACTAGGCTCCAATAATATTATTAAATCACAATTGTTACATGACTACATACGTAAATTCTGGCACGTAATAGCTGACCTCAATTTCTTCTTATATATATGTCTATACATAATTTCTCTAGTTTTAACTATAACTACATATACTTTTAATATATACGTTCACGATTTTTTTAGAGAGAATCGTTACATATATATACAAAAATGGAGATCCAAGAAGATGATCAATGGGTGTGCCCAAGCTTCAACACTTATTCTTCAAATACATTAGCAAATATCGGCTCTCAAGATTACGACAATGAAGGAGACTTCGAATTCTCTCTAGTTCGTTATCATGATCTCGAAGCTTTTGGCGAGGATGCATCTCAGTTTTTCGAGGGACAGTCTCAGCGTACGACCTTCCCAGTTTTTAATCGCGATGTTTTGAATAACTTGGGGAGTCTAGAGGTAGATGAGATCATCGGAGTTTCGTTGGAGAAACTTTTGATCGAGGAACGTCATCAAGGGCGAGAAGAAGCGCCTTCATCATCAGATGAGGAGACCGAAGAAGAGTTGGACATACCTTGCAGGACATACTGCATTTGGAAATCGTCGAAGGGCGTTGACCAGTCGCCAAACAGGTGTAACAAGAGCAAATCCACCGGGTTCGGGTCAAGTCGGTTCAGGCTCCGGGATTTGCTACGAAGGAGCAATAGTGAAGGCAAGGATTCGTTTTTATTTTTGACTTCGAAAAGAAATAAAGTAAAACAAGAGGGCTCCGACAAGAATAATAATGATAATATGGGCACCGAAAATGCGAAGGGTAAAACAGTCATTAAAGGGGAGAAAGATGAGGCGAGGTCGAGTTATTTGTGGTCACCAAGTAGAGGTAAATTTAATTCGAAAGACAATAAAATGGGAAGAAGAAGAAGTTCAAAAGGAGATGAAATGCCGAAAAGGAAAACATATTTACCGTACAGGCAAGACTTGGTTGGGTTTTTTACCAGCAGTAATTCTTTCGGTAGAAATAAAACGTTTCCACCATTTTAAGCTATTTATGTATTTGTCTCACCTGGTAGACTGTAGTTCGAATAATTCAATTAGCTTATGTTAGGAAATCTTGCATAAATCAAATTATAATTGATTACATATGCTATATGTTGAACAAGACAACAATAATAGTTACTTCCTCCGAACCTTTATCTAAGAACCATATTCTAAAAATAAAAATTTCATTTTAAGTATCCATGTTACCCAATGAAGTAAGAAAAGTTGGAAGGAAAATTAAATTTGTGAGATAAGTTTGAATTTTTCTTAAATTTTGTGCAAAAGTAAATAGGTACTATTAGATAAGGGGATGGAAGGAGTAGATGTTATGTAACCGTATTTGTTAAAGAGTCGTCGTGGTCGCTTTCCACGGATATAAAATGCTCTTAAATTAAATCTTGGTTAAGCTTTCCTTTGAACCACGTGCACAAGAAGATCGTTGTTTATTATGATATTCGAACATGCATTATATGAAGAGTCAAAACTGTTGATACTTAATACATTAGTTATTTACTAACTATTCGTCAACTAAACAATCCGTCAAGAATAGTTAGGAGTTTTTTTAATGGGGCTTTTTCTAAAATGTGCTCTTAGGACACAGGTTAAAAAGCTAATATGGGAACCCAATTCATAGTCAATTATATTTGAAATTTGAGTTAATCGGATAGCCTAGTGGAAAATGTTCTTGCTAGTGACCAGAAGGTCATGAGTTCGATACTCACCTCATCGCTAAGTTACAAAAAAACAAAAAAATTACATTTGAAATTTGAATGTTACCTTGTATGATTATGAATGTTAAATTTTATTTCTATTTTTAATACTTAACATGTGTCCTTAAGGCATATTTTAACTTCTAAATTTGTTATTTACGTTTCAATTCACATATATTAAGTCTTTATTAGTGAAGTAGTTACCAAGTAATTGTCTATAATCGTTTCTTTAAAGTAAACAATTAATGATTCATTTAATGAGATATTAATAGAATGGGACAGTATTTGAACTGAGTGCAGTGAAAATCGATAAAAGGTCGTCTTTTTACTTTTTGGTTGATTGACAAGAAAGTTACTACAAAGAAAATGACGTTTTGTTACCCAGTGGAAGAGTAACAAAAGCCAAAAATCGTAAAACACTTTTGTTACAATTTTTCGGTCGTGGCAAAAAGTTGCATCGTAAAAATGTTTATTATACATGAGGAGCGTAACGAAATCTGTTTGTTATTACTTTTAAGTAGGGTTACGTTTTTGTTTTTAAGTTACGAAAATCGTACTTCTTACATCATAATAAGGCGTAACAAAAGATACTTCGATCTACGCAAAAAAATCAATTTTTTATATTATGATATATTTATCAAAAAGTCAATATTGTATAGAACAATAATAACAATAGAAAGATAACGATTTATTAGAAATAAAGATTAAGGTTAGAAAGATAACGATCTATAATAGTTCTAACAAAATAATCAATTTAACTATAAAATTTTTGAGAAAGTTACTTCATTGATACTAGAGTTTTTTTAAAAAAATTCAGTCGATCACCTTAGATGACTATGTATACTTTAGGTCACTCACGTGTGTTTATGTACAACCCGTGAAATTTTGACATCTTAAATATTTTTACTAGTAATACTTTTTCCGTTTCCATGCCAATAAATTTGTCATTAAGTTCGATCAACTATAACTCATGAATTTCAACTGTGTGCTCATTATCATCAATTAAACTCAACCCTTTCAACAAGGAATCATGAGTTTAGTTGAAGACCATGAGCACACAATTGAAAGGAATGAGTTTTAGTTGAGCTTAACGACAAATTTATTGGAGACGGACAAAAATATCTCTAATAAAAATGTTTAAAATGTCAATAATTTGCAGGTTGTACATAAAAAACGTGTGAGAGAAGTATACACAATACTCAACATTAGTAATCGAAAGTATACAAAGTCATACTAAAATGCTCGACCGAAATTTTTACCAAACATTAATGATCAATTAAAGCCATTTGCTCAAGACACAAGTGTTTTCGTTTTTGTTGAAACTCGATTGCATAAGCCATAAGATAAGGTAAAGGTTAAATTTCACATTGAACTAGCCCAATGACTGAACTGATTCCATGGGCCATGGACTGACTATAAGAAGTCCAGCACTTGCCACGAAAATATAAGGATTGCAATTCCAATGCACTAACACATTACACATGTAGGTCAGATGGGCCTAACTCACTAAGCCTTGAACCGGGTTGGGATCTGGACCATATTCGGAAAAGCCAAGTATGTTAAGGAATCGGGCCGGGGCCATCCTTTAAAAGATTACTTGGCCCTATTCAGTCGATGCCCACTTTTAAAGATTATATGACCCTTTTAATTAAGTGCACTACATGTACATAACGCGTGTAGTTTAAGTGTACTACATATGCATAACGCTTTGCAATTCAAGTATAGAAGGTAGTGAAAGAAGTTTGCGTGATTTGTTTCAAAAAGATGGATTAATTCTTGATAGAAGAATAATCAGAGTCTATTGCTATAAGCTATTGGGCAATATATGAGTTAGAGATTATCTACTAATGTCAAATTATTGTGTGGCATAGCTTTTACAATTGCCACAAGCAATAAAAATTTGCAAGTGATGGCGGTCATCACATACAATATACCCATATAACGCCCTTGTCTAGGTGTAGTAGTGGCGGCATCAGAAGAAAAAGTTACATGTTCAGTCGTGATTACAGTACCCTGTTTAACGTCCTCAATCGTATCGAAAAAATGACGCATTATAAAGTATAGATGTTTTGATAAGTTGTCTATTCAAAACTCACTCATTGCTAATTTATAAAGCAAAAAAAAGCATATTCTATATACATCATTGTCAACATTCACTTGAAAACAAGTGAAAAACAATCCTCCTCTTTTAAAAGAGTTTGTTTTTTATGTGTAGGTGCTATTGTTTTGTTCTTGGTTTCCTTACGCTTACTTAAAGTGCTTCTAAGATAGAGTGTTTGTACATCATTTATCATGGGAACTTATTTCTTTCAACATGGAAACTTATTTCTTTCAAGTACCTGTAAAGAGGGCAAGTTCATTTTAAGGAATTATTGTTTAAGTCTTGATGAATGTTTCATTTATTGAATTTTTCTTCAAAAGTTATCTATTACGCCTCTATTTTTTTGTCTCGTCTCTACACCCTTCATATATTTGTGAGACAATAAACATAACCAAAATATATAACGACCAAAAAAATTAGCATGATATCCCACTTAATAAAACCATGTAGTACCGAGTACTAATCAACTTCATTAGATAAAAGAATGAAACCGTCATCATAACAGTCCCATACACTCATATTCCGAAAGAGGTGAGACTACATATATTTAATAATACTCTAGATTTTTAATGATTGAACTATGCCCCTTTAATGGCTATAGCCTCAGTTGCATTTCACAACAGGGGAAACTTCTCCCACAACTCGTAACTTTGCATTGACACAAAAACTCTCGAGAGCTCCTTGTTGACGAGACAAATTGACATTTTCCAGTTTAATAGCTTCACAAGCGACTGTTTTGCTGCAGTTAAATTTGATACCCTCATTTGTCGCACTCGTTCCTCTAATGTCTCTGTATACTATTTCCTTTATTTGCACTGCATCTTTCTGTATCATTCGATCACATTTGGTTCAATACGATATACTAAAATTTGTCTTAAAAGCATAATGTGATTTAATCTTTCGTGTCGTTACCTGCTCGGGGCAAGGTTCATCTCGATCACAATAGTACTGATCAATAATTATTGGATTAGCCACATTTTTCATTTCTATGCCTTCAAATATAATGTTCCTCGCATAACCTTTTCCTCCCTATAGAAAAATGAAGCTGACAATCGTTATATGATTTTGAAAAATAAATACTACAAATCGAAATGATAAAATAAATTGATATTTTCGGGATGAAGGGAATATTAATTACCTGCCACGTCTTAATTCGGAGTCCATTATCAGTTCCCGAAAGCGATGCATTCTTGATATGGATATCTGAAACCAAATCCTTGGCAAAAAATTTGCCTAAGCTTCCAATGCTGTGTTGAACATGTAATATTAGAAAAAAAAAAATGAAAATAAGCATTTGTAGGCTACTTAAATTTGAGTATATACTTACCTAATTCCATGTCCTGGTCCACAACTTATGTTGTTAGCTCTTACATCCATTGATCCAGCTATAATAGATAAACAATCATCCCCTACCAATCAAATATCAAATTATATTTATTAATCTCTTCATTTAATTTCATGTTTAATATCATATTTTCTAGTATGATATATTTTACCTGTAGAAATTATGCAATTCTCGATAGTCATATGTTCAGTTAAATAGATATGAATTCCATCGGTGTTGGGACTATCTTCGGGTGCGATTATTGATAGATCGGAAACATTAACATATTTACATCTTTCAAAGTGGAGATGCTTTTGTTGAGAGTTGAGGAACTTCAAATGCCTCACTCTTATGTTCGAACTCTCATTAAAAAATAGAGCCTGATTAAAAAACAAAAACAGAACAAAATATTTGATAATAGCAAAATCAGGATTTAATGGATGTTTGCAACATGAAAAAGATTCACTTACCATTGGAATTATAGCGATGTCAGTTAGGCAACCCTGTAAAACAAAGGGGAGGTGACAAAGAGAGCAAACTATAATGCATACAATAAAAAATCTTTCCATAATATTTTTTTGCTAACGTATCAAATATATCCAAGATCTCATGCTAATCAATGATTGGTGTTCAATTGAAATTTATTTATTATTATAACGTATACTTTTATATTTAAATAAAATTGAAAAACTGAAAAAGAAGTATAATCAATTTACTATTTTAATACTCCCTCCGTCCCTAAAAAATTGTCACATTTTGACTTTTGTTGGTCAAATATTATAATTTTTTGCATGTAGAGTAAAAGATATTTACTTTTTAAATCGTGTTTTGTTGACTATCAAAAGGCAAAATGTGACAATCTTTTAGGGACGGAAGGAGTATGTGGTAATGAAACATACTGGCCTCTTATTGACTTTGCATTGACTTTCCCACCACATTTGTCCATTTCCATCAAATGTACCTCCACCATCAAGTGTGAAGTCGTTAGCCTTAATGAATGCTATCCATGCTCTTGGATCTGACTCATATTCTTTCACGTTAGGAGATGCTTTGATTATTCCATTAACCTACATCCAATAAATCAACAAAAAAAATCACAAATGTTGATGACTTGCATACTCCCCCATCTTAATTTAGCAAGGAGATTTTGTAACAAAATAGTCCAGTCGTCCGAATGCCTATTTGAAATGTTGGAGAGTATAACTCACCCGCATCACGAAGCCAGGCTGGCACGGGCCGAGAAACCTTATCGGTGGACTAAGAACATAAGTTTTGTCCGAAGGAATCAAGAGAACACTCTGTGGAGTATTACACGCTTTCTTCCATGCTTCCATAAACGCCTAAACGAGACTCAAAAATGACCACACATCCAAAGGTGAGATGATAAGTAGGGCCATATATATGATGTAGTACATTTGCATTATTGAAAAAAAGTTCAGCAATATGAATTTTGTAACATCCGTGCCACTTTATTTGATGAATAACACAAAACGTGGAATTGACTTTGATTTCTCACCTTTGTATCATTACTTCCATCAGCCTTAGCTCCAAAGTCATCGACATTTATGATGTTTTTGTTCCCTTTCTTCTCTGGATTGATTTTGTTTCTTTGTTTACTTAAGTTTGTCATAGAAAAGCAAGAGCATTGCAACAAGAAAGATATTGTTACAACCAAAAACAATTGATGAATGGACATTTTTTTGGAGTCAAGAAATATGAAACTGTCGTACCCTTTGGTGAAATGTGTGTATAAATATAGCGATTCTACATTAATGCTAAATCAATGACAATTATTTCCATTCTTTATTTGTCTACGCATATATAGTGACTTTATTTGTGTACATACTTGGAGGGAGAAAAAATTGAATATGATTCAGGGGATTGTGTGTCAACATGAAACACTATGGTATTTATAGATAGGATATGCTTTATACGTTTATATGTTATATTTTATTTCCATCTTTAATTTTTAATGTGTTTTCTTAGAACATATTTCATAAAAACGTAAAATACATGAAAGGAAGATTGCACCCCGAGGGATATAGGTTAGTGATAATAAGTGGCATGGTGATTAATATGGAGACATCATGGATTCGAATAAATGTGGAGAAATATTTTCTTAAAATATTATACAGATTATTTCTAATTTTGTATTGTGTGTCATTAGTTTTCTCTCACGCAAAATTATTTTTAGGATATATTCTCGATTTACAATTCACTTGGCAAAGAAATGGTTAACATGGATTGAGAGAGATTCAACTCATTGTACAGTTAAAACCAATCTAATTAATCAAATCATAGATAGTAGGTCGAAAATATATAGGAATGGATTAATGATGGCCGGCAAAAAGGACCGAGCGACTTGATGGTAATAAAGCTATGGGGTCATCATTAATTTTCTGCGTGACTAATGGACTTAAACCTGTCTCATAAACAATGAGTGGGATGAAGAAAAAATATTACTCTCTCTATTCAACTTTCATTGACTTCATGCTTTTTGAAACACAATTTTAAATATCAATTACTTTATATTTACATTATAGAAAATTACAAAAAAAAATATTATAAAAATATTTTCAAGAATAAATTCAATTATATCAATTTGATATTTTTTGGATTAATGAATATAAATAATTTGTAGTCAAATTTTGACACGAATTCCTAAAACGTCAACTAAAGCGGAATAGAAGGAGTAATAGTACCTCCATTTTAAATTGTTTGACCACTTTTCATTTTGGAAGTTAAACTTTGAAAATTTTGACAACGTATTCTCATTAGTCTATAAAAATTACTAATATATTCATATGAGATCTTGTTAGATTCGTTTAAATGTATATTTTTTTATATCCAATTTTTATAATTTTTATTGTTGTAAAATTATAGATATTTATATTTTAAGTCGTGTCTCGATAATCATAAAAACAGATAAATTTGGAAGAATACCTATCTCCTCTTCTTTCTCTAATTTTGCCCCCCCTCCTTTTTTTCTTTGATTTTGGTAACCCTCCCCCATATGAAAGGACTAAATTGCCCTTAATAAAACAACTCCCCCTCACTAGATTTCTCTACCCCTCCCCTTCTTCCTCTTTCTCCATCATCCCACTACCATCACCATAGTCACCAGCATCACATTCCTCCACCACCAACCACCACAAAAAAACATCCCACATTAACCTTAAAACCAATTGCACATCTCAAGAAAGGTGTTCTAGACCTAACAGTCGTGACCGTCATCGTGCCCTGAGATCAGGGTGAGGCTTACGAAATCATTCGAAAACACTCATAAACAGAGGTCACGATGAGGTCAAGATAGACACAAAGAAACTTTTCCAAACCACCATCATGACCTCTGTTTATCAGTGTTTATGAATGGAGAAGTTTATGTGGGTCCATCGTGGGTCTCATCGTGACCTCAGGGCACGTTGACGGTGGATGTGTTTTAGACAACGTTTTTAGCATCTGGGGCGTTTTTTCATGGTGGGGAGGGGGCGAACTCGTTTTTTGCGTGAGGGGTTTTTCACACGAGGTAAGGACTGTTCATGCAATGACGGGTGGGAAGAAGGATTTAGGTATGTAATTGTGGTTGGTGGTGGTTGGTGGTGGTGATGTCGTGATGATGAAGAAGAAGAAGATAGAAAATAATCAGATGCACGTTGATGTGGGGTGTTTCTTTGTTGTGGTGGTGGTTGGTGAAGTTGGTGGTGAGATGGTTGATAAAAATAAAGGAGGAAGAAGGGGAAGGGCAGAAAAATATAGTAAGGAGTGAGTTCATCCAGGACAATATAGTCTTTTAATGGAGGAGGGTACCAAAATCAAAAAAAAAAAAGTGGACAAAAATTAAGAGAATAAAGGGGAGAAGAGCATCCTCCCAAGTTTCTCAGGAAAACTAGCTAGATGGCATTGATTGAGAGAGTCGGCAAGAGCTTATCGTGTTTCGTGTAGCATATCAAGCCCATCAAATGTGACTTGAAAACTTAATGGTAGATTTAGAGCCTCGAACTTGATTAGCTTGGTCTTCGTGGTCTATCAACTTAGCTGGTATTTGGGATGTTCATGGCTTAGGCTCCTTCGACAAAAAAAGGGTTTAACATTGCTATGAGCTCATTGTTGGAAGAGACTTTTAAGCCACATGCATTTCCCTCGGATTCGAGGTAGGAAGTGGCTCTTACACCGAGTGGCAACATCATGCTTGGGCGACATTAATGGGGTCACGACTCACGATGAATGAAAATAAAGGGTTTATGACGAGGACATATGTGTACAGTGTACCTTCAAATTACGATCCAAGTTGATCACAACCGATTTCATATCTAAGGATAATTTTGGTAAAATAGCACACAGTTGACCCTAGTCTAATCTCTATCACCCTTTATAATTTTTTAGTCCAAATGCCATTTCCATAAAAGACTAAACTACTCCCGTCTTCTTCATTTTTCTCTCTTCATTTTTTTTTTCAATTAGCAAAACCAACCACCACCACCAACCTTCAACTATCACTTTTCTTCTTTAACAACCACCACCAACCTTCAATTTATAAAACCACCCTCACTTTCTTCTTCAATACACAAAACCATCACCTATATCACCACTACCTTTCTTCTTCACCAACCACCACCAACCTTCAATTCACAAAACCACCAGAACCAACAACCACCTTTCTTCTTCAATACACAAAACCACCACCAGCCTTCAATTCACAAAAATCAAAACCACCATTATCTTTCTTCTTCAGTACACATAACATCACCACCACCTTTTAACCACCCAACCAAGGCAAAAAAACCCCCACCCCACCACTGCCTTAAATTGGCCGACCCACCCCGCCTCTACCCAAAATTGACCCCCCACTCACGCCCTTTATCGGAATCGACCCCACACCTTTGCCACTGCCCTAATTTGGCCCACCCCTGCCCTTGCTTGGAATCGATACCTCTTTATTGGCCTTTGGAAGATTGAAGAAGATAAATGGGAGGGATGAAAGTTGGTGGTTTTGGTGGTGATGGAGGTTGGTGAATTAAATAATAGAAATGAGGGGATGAAAGTTGGTAGATTGAAAAAAATAAATGGTGGGTATGAAGGTAGATAGTTGGTGGTGATAGAGGTTGGTGGAAGAATAGAAATGAGGAAGAAAGGAAATGGGGAAGAAGAGAAATGAAAAATAAGGGCAAATTTAACTTTTCACAACGGAATGGTAATGGTCTTGCTAAAATAATGTACATTACATGGTAGTGAAAATTAAAAAAAGGTGTCAGATTGTGTGGTCTTTTACAAAATTCTTCATATTTAAGTGGGGTGAATTTTTATTTATTATTTTACTTATTACCTCTACTAAATTGGAGATGAGTTGAGTCGAGTCGTGTATTGGAGTACCCGACTTGATTTTATAAGATAACGGGTCGGGTAGTTTAGCAAACCTGACTTTCGGACCCGGCTCGACTCAGTACGTTAATGAGTCGGGTAATAATGAGTCTGGTAATGTAATCATCTAACTTGACTCATTTATTACCTGACTCGTTAGGGAAAAATAAGAACATATTCAATTCATTAATTTATTTGATAATTTAATAACTGACAGGGTAAATATCAAGCAAGCCGGATATTTCAAAAAACACAATTTTAGATTCATACCTTCATTACCATGTTCATTAATTATCAAACAATTTATCGAGTTAAATACTTTAACCAATGCTTGAATGTGTATTGAATTACCTGGCCAGCACTACCTTTAACCCAATAATACAAAAGAGTATCTGTAGACAACCCCAAAAGTTTAATAACTAGGGTTATTTACCTTGATTGTCTGATTGGCACGTGGTGCATTGTGGAGATGCCACGTAAATGATTGAGTTTGGACTTGCATACTAGACCTTTTGGGCTTGTGGTATTGTATTGAGGCCCGACACCGTATTAATATATAAAGAGTGTTGTATTTGTATCAATGAATATCATGCTTTTATCTATATATCTTTCGATATGATATAATTATTATAATTTTAAGTTTCAATTATTTCTTAAAATATTAACATTAAACATTTTTTATTATATAATTATAATATAGTTTGTTATAATATTGGATAATATGTTATGTAACACTGAACAATTATATATATCGATTCAGTTCCCTCAAAGATTGAACCTAGATAGGTTAAAAAAAAGCGGTTATTTAAAGTTCGGCTCGGTTACGATTTTCCTCCACACCCCTAATTCTAACGCTCATATAAAATTGATGCATGCATAGTACCTATATATTTTCAGTAGTTATTCGAAAAGAGGGAATTGAAAGTTACATTAACATGACATGAAATCCATGATCTTTTACAATCAATTAATAAGTGACATTTGTTTATATTTAAAAATAACATCCATTTATCTTTCAACTATTTATCACGTAATTTTAACTAATTGTATATTCTTCTTTAAGTATAAAATATTGATACACTTATGTTTCTTCAAACTCAGTTTATAATTGTATACGATCTTTTTTTCAACATATGTTCTCATATATGTTACAAAATTTGTTCTAGCAGTATCTAATTAATTATACAAAAAAAAAATTATTATGTTAATTCACACAGACTAAATAATGAAGATTCTGGTATGCTCCATTGTCATGTTCCATCAAACCCATTTAAACAAAGTATCGAAGAAATCACATGTCCTATGCTCTATTTAAATGAAGTATCGAAGAAATCCCAATTTTATATATTATTAAAAAAATATATATTAATGGATCTTACACTTCATTTGATAAACAATACTATTAATTATGATGTAACAAGTTTTCAATTATTAATGTTGCACTTACAATTTGCACATACCCACTAGGATTCTGATTGGGCCTGACGGGCCTCAAATTGGGCTCGATGCCGATGTCCTAACCATGGGCCTCTATTTGCCCCATTAACCACCTAACCGGGCTTGGGCTTAAGGGCCTGGGCTGGTAGACATGCCTAGACATTATACATGTTGACATAAGGAGATGTACTAATTTTTTTTTCATTCAAACGATAGAAGTTACAAATAAATAGTCATGCGATAAATTACATTACATTTCTAAACTAGTAAATGGGACTCTAAGCTCCAAATAAACAGCTGCGTCTTCTCGACTGCTGAATCCACGTAATCCTTGAACTAGGCTTCCTGGATGTGAGTCCGATCCCCGAAGTTGTATTGAAACGCCCGGAAAATCCCACAAACTGGGTGCTGAAAATCGCCGAAACGCCTGAAATCTCACAGAGTGGGTGCTGAAATGCTGCACAAGCAGCCCCGAAAACGCTGCAAAGGCAACCACAAAAGCAAAGGAAGTATGTTTAAATATACTCCTCTGCGAGATTCGAACGCGAGAGGGCTCTTCTTTATATATTACATACAAAAGCCCTAAAGTAGGTAGTCCCGAAAGCTGAACTCACCAACTTGTTAGGAGTGTTTTGGCTTGCCCCTCTCTATCTTATTAGTAAAGCGCTAACCTCTTGAAAATAGGCTCGAGTCCGATACCACTAGGCTAAAAACTTTGCATAATGGATTGTCTATAAAAATATATTGAAATGACAGCAAGAACAAGGATAAAATTGATTTGGACATGCTGTTATTATTATCTAATAATTATCTCTATTAAAATAAATGATGTTTCATGATCAGGGTGCTCAACAATTTTTTTTTATCATTACTCGAAGATATAGACACATCATTCATATATCCCTCAACTCAGAATACAAGTATGGTATTCACGTATTTAAAATTTTAAACATGGCCTAACCAAATTCTTTTATTAATAATTTAACATGTTGTTATTTCTGAGTGAAGTTATACCGATCTATTACTACTTAGCTTAAGAACTCTAAATTTACTTGAAATTAAAATTTTTTTTATCAAACTTTAATCATAATTTACAAAGAACATGTCCAATATGGAATCATTTTAATGTCTATATTATAAAATCTGTGGCATTCGGTCCAAATTGAAATTGTCTTTTTAGACACACATTTGGTCAGCTGTTAATTGCATAAAATGGGAAATGAGACACTAGAGTCTACATACATTCTCATCATACTTGAATCATCTCCCTGTGATGCCATGTGCCTATTTATTTTTGTGGTCCTACTTTCTTGGATTTTCCAAAGACTGGAATCTTATAAAAGGAGGAGGGGGGAGGGGTGGAAAGGGGGGTGGGGGTGGGGGGTGGGGGGTGGGGGGGGGTGGGGGGTGGGGGGTGGGGGTGGGGTGGTGTGTGGGGGGGGGGGGGGGGGGGGTACTATTTTAGTACTTGCATTTGCATCAGCATAGTTGAGATTAGTAGTTGATTAACTTTGAATTGTCTCTAAATTCAATTTTGCACAAATGATATAGTATTTCCATTCAAATCTATACCTATTGTCATTGTCCATAAGAAAACTCATCAGTTTTAATGGTCATCATGCTTTTGTTTAAGTAATTATTGAAGAGAGAAGTACATAAAAACATCTTTCTGCAACCTCATCATCATCAAATCTGTTGCTATTCTATGTTTTTGGGTAAATTGAAATTTGTGATAGTTCCAGCTCATTACAACTCTGATGTGTAATGTACAAATGTGTCTCATCTTTTAGGAATATATATTTATGTATTTTTCTATTTGAGTTACCCTAATATAGTTTATTTTAGGGTTTTGATTTTTTCACTCCATCAATTTATAATCACACTCCACTTTTAGTGTTAAATTACATTTATATCCTTATTTTCAATCTATGTATAATTATAATACAACTTTTCATAATGAACATGAGGGTTAAAAATGAAAATGTGGAGTGTAGTTAGTAATGGATGGAGTGGAAAAATCAAAAGCCTTATTTTAATAAACAAACCTAAAAAATTTGACTAAATTTGTTAAATTATTTACAATTGAATGGTTAAAAACATCAAATTTTATAGATTTAATGATTTATTTGGCATGAATATGAATAGTGGACTATGTTAAGAATACAATATATTATGAAGTAATTAGTTTATTTAATCAAATATTAACAAAAAAAAAAAATTCAAAACTTGTTAAGTCAACTATTACAATTCTAACAAAAAATTGTGAGCTATCACACTAACGACCTTTACTAAATTGTTGGATGTGCCTTACTTAATCATAGGACTAGAGCTTGCTTGTTGACCACTTCGAAACATAAGGTTCGTTCTTAATGAGAATCGAACTAGGGTTGCATGAAGAGATGAGACGGGTACCGGTTAGACTCTCATTTGCCTAGTTTAGAATAAATCTTCTATCGCATTAATATTTGTAAATTTTATCATTTGAGAAAAAAAAACTACTACAATTCAATACTTTAAAACCCTTCTACTACTAAAATGGTATCGTGGACGTTTTTACAAAATTCGAGCAAACTAACAAAACAATAACCAAATTCCACGTGTTCAACTGGATTTTAAAAGCCATCAATATCGGTTCAATTTAATTTATATTCTCTTTCAAAACTAAAAGACCGAATCAAACCGTATAACCATATCATTTACAACATTAGATAAAGTATAAACTAACAAAAATGTTCCTTAACTCAAATGTCCAACTTAAACTTAACAACCTCAATCAAAATTAATTAAATCAATACTTTTATGATTTGGTATGCTTATTATCACCTTTTAAAAAAAGCATATCGGTAGAAATCACTTCTGCTTTCAAGCCAATTCATACCCCCCCCCCCCCACACCCACCCTATTTTTTCTCCTTCAGTTAGAGTCAATCCCAAAATTAAGCTTATCTGATTTGATCTCTTTTTATTATTTCCTCTTTCATCTGTTGACTCTTCTTCAAATTATTATATACAAAAACAAAACTTTCCATTTCACATCTCTTACTCATATTACAAAAGAACCCATCAATTTCAAGATTCACTACAGTCGACAAAACTCTGGAACAAACATGGAGCCTAAAGGCGGCGGTGGTGGCGGCGGAGGTGGTGGTAGTAGTGGTGGGTTTGTGAGAGCAGACCAAATAGATCTGAAGAGCTTGGACGAGCAATTGCAGAAGCATCTGAGCAGAGTACGGACTATGGAGAACAACAACAATAATAATAGTGGTAATAATAATGCTGGTAATAATCTTACAAGTAGTAGTTTTATTGTGAGAAGCAAAGAGGAGAGTTTGGTTGAAAAAAGAGAAGTGCCCATTAGGCATGAATGGGAGATCGACCCTTCTAAGTTGATAATCAAGACTGTGATTGCTCGTGGCACTTTTGGTACTGTTCATCGTGGTTTTTATGATGGACAAGATGTTGCAGGTTTCATTACAACCTTTGCCCCATTTATTAATTTCTAGTTTTGTTTTATTAATATGTACGTATCGATTCAAAATGTGATCTTTAGTTTATTTTCTTTCATTTTGGGTTTGTAAATAAGAAAGGATTTCTTCTTTGGTTATAGTAAGAAGTGCATTGTTATGTAGTTGCATTTCTTGAGCTTAAGGGGCATCGTATTCATATAGCCGATCCCACCTTGTAGGTTTGGTTCATTGTTATGTAGTCTGATCAGACTCTGAAGTTTGATTGTTTATGGCTGGTTTGCATTGATTAAGGTAGTTGTGTTTTGTTTAGTGCTTAATGGTTTCTTAGTATTGGGGTGAACTGAGTGAATGTAGCTTTAATTTTAATCTCACTTGCTCTGGGTTTCTATATTATATATTCAACTAGATTAATCTAGGTTAAATGATCCACCTAGATTTATCCCGTTTTAATTAACTCCTAAATTGTTGTGTAACATAAGGCGATGGGTTTTAGTTAGATTTCACCTCAACAAATAAAATATTATCCAAACAACATTTTAGAACATTCACTTTGATCCACCTCAATTAACATCACGTAGGTTAGTTTTTACATTTTACCTTCACTTAGGTCACTGCGATCCAAACAGACCATAACTTGAGGTAGAGTGCGGTAGTCAGATATTAATTTATGGTTTTTTTATGTTTTCCGTCCTGCGATATATTTGGTGCTACTTGTTCAATTAAGAAAAATTGAGTCTTATGGGTGGTTTGTTGACATTCATAGTTGTCTTTGATTTTGTACTTTTGGGTTGTAGAAGTTGCCATGAAAAGTAGATGGGGGTCACAGGATGGGGGTGAAATACAGTTAGATGTATCAATCTCTCTTTTATATTGGAAATATCTTTCAGTATTTAGTTTTTCCAGGTTGTCTGAACTGAAAAGGTCGTCATATTGGAAAAGGGAAAAGATAGGAATTCAATTAACACATTTGAAAGAAGAAAGTTGTTAACGTAGAAAATTGTTGAATGGAAGGCTAAAAATTCAAGGAAAGTTGTACCTTTTCGATCTGAATCATGCATAATGTTCAAAGAATGAGTTCTTACTTTTAATATATACTTCGTGGGTATCAGTATGTCAAGGAATTTGAAGGGCTGATATATGTCAAAATGTCATCTGGAATTGAAAAAAAATATTCCTTTCCTTATCCAGTCCAGAGCCATGCATATCAGATATCATGAACTCTGCTACTTTTTATTCTAATGTTACTTGAAGGAATTCTGTATTGTCGCTTAGCTATCTATGAGTGATATGGATTAAATTGCAGATTGTGGTGCTTAGTTGTTGCTTGTTCTTGATTACTCTTTTCAGTGAAGCTGCTCGACTGGGGAGAGGAAGGTCACAGGACTGAAGCTGAAATAGCTTCACTTAGAGCAGCTTTTGCTCAAGAAGTTACCGTCTGGCACAAGCTTGACCATCCCAATGTGACTAAGGTAAAGCAGTTTCGTTCATACTACCTTTTCTCTCTCCTGGGAGCTTGATATCTTCAGTAAAAGATGTCAATGATGTGTTATCTCGATGAATTTCCATTATTATTGTGAACCTGCGATTTGCTACTTCAGGTTGATACAATCTTTTTCTCCTCACACCATCTCTATTAGGATCATTGGGTTTGGAATGTTAATTAGCAATACTATACTGCTTTGAATGGTAGTTTTCTGTTTTCCATCATGGCCCAGGCTAGTTTACACCTTTCATGGATCAGAATTGTCGTTGGGAGTCTATGCTTAATAAACATTTATCTGAAATGGATTCTTAAGGCTACCGATCCATCTGTTGTTTACCTTTTTTCAACTGATATATTTTTAGTCCATCTTAGTTTATTGGAGCTACAATGGGCATGACAGAGCTAAACATTCAAACTGAGAATGGTCATATTGGCATGCCTCGTAATGTTTGTTGTGTTGTCGTTGAATATCTTCCTGGCGGCGCTTTAAAATCATTTCTGATTAAAAATCGGAGGCGTAAGTTGGCTTTCAAAGTCGTAGTTCAGCTTGCACTTGATCTTGCACGAGGGTATATCTTCTCACTCTCTATTTATGATCTTCGCGAATAGTTTTTTATTTTACTTTTAAATATAATCTTTCTAGTTTTCTAGGAATGCTAATGCATCTCGCCATGTTGTAAACATGTTGTAGGTTAAGCTATCTCCACGCGGAGAAGATTGTTCATAGGGATGTGAAAACCGAAAATATGCTTCTAGACAAGAGTAGAACTTTGAAAATTGCAGATTTTGGAGTTGCTCGTGTTGAAGCTTCCAATCCAAATGACATGACTGGCGAGACTGGAACCTTAGGATACATGGCACCTGAGGTATTAAGATCATTTTGGTTCTATTACTTTAGGTTCTGTAGCAAGACATTATATTATCATAACGATTCTGTTATTCGTGCGGAGCAGGTCCTCAATGGAAATCCATACAACAGGAAATGTGATGTGTATAGTTTTGGCATATGCCTGTGGGAAATATATTGTTGCGACATGCCATATCCAGATCTCAGTTTCTCAGAAGTGACTTCAGCTGTTGTTCGTCAGGTGTGTAATTCTTTATCTATCAAGATTAAGCTATTACGAATTAGATATATGATATGCCATATCCAGAATTGTGCTATTAAGGATTTCCGCTCTCCCTATACCTTTGTTGTAGTTGCTTGAAGCGATTGTTAGTAGGAGAGGCTTTGTAGCTCTTGATTTTTCTTTATGACAGTTCTTTAAGTTTCCAATGTTTGACATGAACCGCAGAATTTGAGGCCAGACATACCTAGGTGCTGCCCAAGCTCGCTTGCAAGTGTGATGAAGAGATGCTGGGATGCTAACCCTGACAAGAGGCCTGAAATGGATGAAGTTGTAACCATGATCGAGGCTATTGACACGACGAAGGGTGGAGGGATGATTCCGGGCGATCAGCCCCAGGGATGTCTCTGCCTCCGCAGAAAGCGAGGCCCTTAAGAGTCTGTGAAATGAAAACCAGAATCTGCTATCTAGTTATACGTTCCACGTAGAATGAATATATGTGAAGAGAATTATATTCATCCCATTGCGGAAGATCTTGATTTTAGTATCCAAGCAATTAAGAGACCTCGAATTGATAGTTCAATTTGAAGATATGGCTATTCTAATAATTGTTCATTCAAATTTCATGGCAAAGAATGAAGGTATACAAATAGCTATCTCGATAATTGCATCGATGAATTAATAGAAGTTCGAAGGAAGAGAGATGAGATTACATGAAATTTAAATTGAGTGTTTTATGTCAACAGAATGTTATATGCACCAATATGGCAATAATCACGATAATCATGGTTTTCTAATCTCATTCTTTTCATTTGAGAGAGCTGACAATCTCATCCAGAAAATAATTATAATTATCCTTACACCTAATAAAAATGGAGTAGAATGTGACAAATTTTAAGAACATGTTGGTGAACCCAGCAATTATGGGGTTTGTGTCTACTGGGGACTTCAACTCTAGCTGCACCTCACTCCTCATCTTGCTTCACTGTACCATCATCATTTCCTTCGTCTGCTGGTGTCCTCTTATAATACCAGGCGTACAGTATAAGCTGCACAGCACCAGCAATGGCTCCCAATCCATTGCTTATCTAATCAACGAGGAATATAACATTAACATGGCTCATTGTCTTAGAAACGAGGAATGTGTATTAACCTAAGGGACTCCAAAACAATAATCAAGAGCTTTTACAGGGATAATACTACTTGCTAGTGATTACCAAGATGTAAAGGTCCAACTCGAGAAGAGCATAGACTGTCCAGGTGATACCATTGGAGAAGGCAGCCACTGACACCCAGAATGGCATGAACTCGACGCTTTTGGTCTCAATAACTTTTGCCTGTTAGAAGACATTAGGGAGAAGATCAGACGTTAGATCCATAGTACTATAGCAGCTAAAGCTAAATAATGTAACCACAATCATTTCTTCTGAATAGAGTATAGATATACCATGATGGAAAGTGGAGCGGAATACATAATAACCCCAAAGACCACACAGACAATGCCCACAACCATTGATCTCGTTTTGTGAGTATGGCAGAACTTGAGAGTAAGGGCGGCAACAATAGCGACTAAGATGATCTCTGCAACAAGCAGGCCACAGATATGTAGCTAAACAGATACAGCGTTAGTAAGATGATGAAGGCCAATATTTTAATAGAAGTTTGGTTCTCTTCTCTGTACTTCTACTTGCTAGGAAGAACAAGATATATATGTTATCAATCAGAGTCTAGGCCAACTCATGAACACCAATTTATATTGATTTCAAGGGTTAATCACTAAGCAAAGAAGCTATTAAAGCAGAAACCATCATACCCTGTATTTCTTGTGAGTGAAGACGAAGAATATCACAAGATATATGAGCTCCAAAACAAGACCAACACCGTTGATGGTGATAACAAGGGTGCTGTCTGGATGAACTATGGGTAAACCATAAAAGATCCAGAACAAACAATTCATCGAACTAGCTATATATGGATAGGGATGAAACTCTTCAGAGCTTTTGTTCTTAAAGATCCTCCAAACTGTTGGCCTACAAAAGTTAAAGGCTAAGTTTGTATATCATAAGTAAACAAACATAACAGTAGATGAGACTGTAATCAATTGAACCTACATAAGTCACAACTATTATTATTCAACTACTACAAATAAATTTGGAAGGTCAACTGCACATCTCCTTAACTTGTTTAGTGAAGAAAAGTTATCATAGACATGATCGTAACAAACTTTTTTCCCTTCATCAACACACAACTTTCATTTGCAACAAACTTTGCACGTCAATCGTAATTAGAAAACACATTTTAATATACTTCTGCTAAATATTATACAACCATATACAAAACTATATTTAGGCATAAAACTTAAAAACTCTAACCATCAAAATTCCAAATTAAACAACATTTCAAAACTGCAGTGTGAGAATATTACCCAATATGAGATAGAGGCAAAGAAACTACGCAGAATTTCCAGAAGACAGTTATAACATCAAATAAAAGCTCTAATATATGTTTATTAGACCCCTTTACCCGCGAAGTATCCTTTCCTATTCGATACCTATAAATTCCTTCTTCGAAGTTGCATTGTGATGAAACTTATTCATTAAAGGGCATCCACATTTGTCATTATTCTAATAATTAACAACAAATACAGAAAATTAGATAAAGGAAAAGGGAATGTTACATTGGGGAGGCAAAGAGGAAGAATGAGATCACATTCCCTGCACCACACAAAGATCATTATTAATGCTCACTCTATATTTGGTCAAAATTACAAACAACCATATTAATAGAGATCATTATTATTTACTGATTAAGACATAATTAATCCCCTCCCCAGAAGAAAAAGAAAGAAAACTCGTCACTATTGCCAATTTCCCATGCACAATAACCATTATTGGATTTCAAAATTCTCACGTCTGTATGTAATCGTACTAGCCTGTGTGTGTGTGAGAGAGAGAGAGAGAGAGAGAGAGAGAGAGAGAGAGAGAGAGAGAGAGAGAGAGAGAGATTATGCTGCAACGAATTGTACAGTACCACAACAAACCTTCCAAAACAGTATCCAAAAACCAAACAAAAACCTCCAGAAAATATGAAGAAATCCTTAATCCTATCTGCCGATAGTTGTTCATCTTATAGCAACATGCTTTAACTTCAAACTATGCAGAGCAATTTATTAAAAAGAATAAAAAAATGCATAGCGATATTCACAAACATCTACTCATACACACACACACACACTATGTATATATTTATATATTAACATTTTACAATAAAACACACAAAATTGATAAACATACACGAGCTCAACCAATATTCAAACATAAGAAAATATTGATAAACATAAATACAGAGTATAAAAAACAAAATATATTATTCAACTTCTTTTTATAAAAAATCAAATAATTAACTAATGTTCAAACGTACAAAAAACATTTTGATAAACAGTGTACATATACACAATGGATTCAATTCTTTATAAACATCCAAAATTGAAGTAATCGTAGTTCAGCATAAAAGATCTTGATAAACATAAAACAATGTACTATAAACAGAATATATTCAATTTTTGTTTACAAACTCCCAAATCTAAGTAATATTCAAGCATAAAAAGCTCGATTATATTCGATTTTAAAAAAACATACGAAATTTAAGTAATATTAAAACATAATAAGTTGGATAAACATACATACTGTAACAAATTTTACGTCTACATGCATATTCAACTTTTTTGAAAACATATAAAGTTTAAGGAATATTCAAGCTTAAAAGGGCTAGATAAACATAAAAACAGTATAAAATTGAAGTCGTATACAAAATTGAGAAATATTTAGGCATGAAAAAATGAGTGTACTATACCAAGAATGCCGATAACAGTACGAGCCGTATGAACAATGTGTGTGACCATATTAAATAACAAGCTAATAAGCTACACGATTAAGCAGAAGAGAAACGATGAAATGAGAAGCTGAGAAGGGAGAGAAAGCAAAGAGAATGCCAAGAAAAGTGTGAGGAGTGTAGTCTTTGGTGTATATGGAGTATATGTTTATATTTGTGAAAAATGTTTGTGAGTTTTTTAATCGTGAGCTAATGATATAGTCATATACGTGATATACCAGTATATGTTCGAAATCGAGTATTCTCTCGGGTTATCGGGTTAATTTTAAGTAATATGTTTACGTTTTCAAATGATTCGAGGAGTGTGTGTTATGTCTATATCATATATGGTTATATTTGTGAAAAATGTAGTGAGCTTTTTAATCATTGGGCTAATGATATAGTCATACTCATACCAATATATGCTCGAAACCGATTATTCTCTCTAATTTTCGAGTTAATTTTAAGTAATATGTTCACGTGTTCGAATGATCTTTTTTGGTTTCATATTAAATGGTTTTATTGTTTGCATATTGAAATTGAAAAAAGAATTTGACGTGATTAACTAGGATTAAGATTGTTTATGAAGTTAATATTGCTTATGATATAACATGAAAAATGTTTTGCTTGATCATTAACACTCACTCACTGACGCAGCCCCCCTTGCTCCGTTCAACTCCTTAACTTTGAGGCTTCAAGATCGACCCCCCCCCCCCCCCCCCCCTCCCCTCTCTCTCTGCTCCCTTCGAGATCGACCCGGACAATTCCTTAAGTTCTTAAAATTATATCATCTTTATTGAATTCATAAATAGTTCGTCAATATATATATGAGCTTTTACAACATTTCCTCCGAAAAATTACAAAAGTGGTTTATGCACATCAGATGATTATGCTATATGGAACATAGCCTAAAAAAATACTTGTGGACTTACAAACCCAACTTTCTCCATTTTGATTAATTGAGAAATAGAGACGTGGATGTATTTTGGGACTGCAAGCAGAATAGCAGAATGTTCGAGCAAGGCACGATGAGCAAAATTTGCAGAAATTTTCATCTACCTTTTCTGCATTATATTCTGCATTCTTTGCATGCCGATCCAAATGGTACGACTTATAAAATTATATACCATGCAATAGATGATTACGTCATAGCTACTCATGATGTACATAATATAATGGTAACAATCAATCAAAAAATGTAATCATCTCAAGAGTAGAACTTGTAAGTTGAGGAGTCTGTGATGATGTTTCGAAGCCCACCTATTGTTGATGCAAACATAATGAACACTCCAATAACTATGCATGCCTGAAATCAAAAATCACAGTCAACAATCAACACATACAGTATTAGAATTTATAACTCTGCATCTTTGTTTCATGTAGTTTTCCAGGGAACTCACCCAATTAATTAGCCATGACACACTGAATAGTGTTGGTTTCTTCAGTTTCAGCCAGATTGCACTTGGAAGCTGCAAACGTTGTAGTTAAATACTCCGTATTAGATTTACTATGAGAAACAAAATGCCAGTTATGTCAATAGGGAAAAGGTAGATTATCTTACAAAGAATGAAATTGGAGCAAAACCAAATCCACCAAAGAAACCAATAAGATCACCGAAGAAAGGGAATGTCACGGCGATGAAGAGAGTAATTGCTGCAATATAATTTTTTGTAGTCATAATCCAATTTGGAAAAAGTGGACCCAAATGACTTTATATTTCGACTAGGTACTAACCAACATAAGCCGAACGAACAATAAGTCTGAGCAGCACTCCAGGTGAGAAATTGAGATCATTCACCATTGTCGTCTCCAGCAAGTCAAAGACGGGCATTGCAAAAACCTACATTAAGCACTTGTCCTCTATAAGATCAATTACTCCACAAGGGAATTCACAGATTGCAATAGACATAACATGTTTGAGGCGTTATATGATGTGATAGAAAGAAGTTTGTGCTCCACTATATGCTACCTGGTAGCTACCAAGGACATGAACCACAACCATAAGATTAGCAGCAGCGATGAGCCAAGCGGGGTGTTCAAGTTCAACAAGCAGATTATCGGAGACATCATGACCAAATGTCCAATATCCAATGAAAGCAACTGGAAAGTAGCACATGGCATTGATGAAGTATGCCGAGACTGCACCCTTCCACATAGAAACTTTTGAAGGTTTCTCAGGGGTTGATGGTATCGTGGCCTGAATTTCCAAGACCACAGCATGACCAGCATAAGCAAATGCAATTTGACCCAGAGCATTGAATGCTCTGAACATGGAATCAATATTACTTGTTGCTTTGTATGAATAGCTTACATCAGGTACCCTACCTCTACTCAAACAATCTGTCCAGGCTATAATGGAATAGCTGCAAAGTTAACAATGTTTCCGTCAAATATAACTTCAATTTCATCAACTTTATGATTAATGGATAAATTATTTAAATTATTATAAGACTTTTAGTAGTAGATGAATTATACTGGAGCAACTATCAATGGACCGCTTTGATTGGTTACGTCGATTGGTAATGATCACATCTTAGAAGCTAACAAATACTTGTAATGGTCGGTTAAGAACGAATACCAGATACACATGACAGCAGCAGCTAACGAAACACCAGAAACAGAGTTGAAGTTTGGCAGTTGAGAAAGAAAGAAATGGAACCCACCAAATATACAAATCCCGTAGGATTGTCTAATCGGGTTGCAATTTGTACAGGCTATGTCCATGAACTTCTTGAGACACAACCCTCCAGTGACCATATAAACAATGTCACATCCAACCTGGACTATTAGTTGCTGAGGGAGCACAATCCAAGCACCAAGCTTAGGTCCAAAGGCATGGCGCCCGAGCTCAGAATATTGGTCAAACCGAACCCCGGGCACAAATTCATGAAGTTGTATCAGTTGCCACATTGTATTCAAAGTGACACACCATAATAATATCATTACCAATATTCCAGGCCCCCTGAAATGAAGGGAACTTTAACAATTAAAATCCTGACGCATCATAGGTCTAGACCATGGAAGAGCCTCTTACAGGCATTGGAGTATGTCACTAATTCATATCAGGACCACCTACTAGACATGAATGAAAAAATAAAATAAAAAATTGTAAATCCTAATGTGCAACATAATTGATCAAGTAAAAAAAAGAACCGGATTTGCACATGAGGAGGGTGTCTTAAAACTCGCATTGAAACGTTGTGAAAGTCCGAGTAGGTCTAAAGGGTAAGGTGTTACTCATGTTAATGTGTGAAATCGTAGCCTTAACGACTTCACGCACTCTTTCAAGGGTATACAAAAGGAGGTAAACCATAACATGTGCATCATCTGATCAGCAAACTCATGTTAACTACTAGGTTCACTTCTTATAAGAGTTGAACCCACTGAGGGTAGGCTGCTCGTACTTTAGCGCTCCAGTTCTTAACCAGTTGAGCTATGTCGGAGGGCACGTGTTACTCGTTGTAATACCAATTGATTCGGAATAATTAGTTAAACTGAAACGAATAGAGGATGAACATACCATCCAAGGTAAGCCATGGCATAAGGGAGGCTGAGAACACCAGGACAGAACATAGCAGCGACTGTGTGGCAAGTTGAATACCACCATTTTGCCTCTCGCCTAACTCCATTCTCTGAGATTATTTCCTACAACAACCATGCACAAATTAGTTCTTTTTCCTATAAATTAAAGATGAAACTAGTATTTTAAATAACAAATACAAAAGAATTTAATTAATAGACAATTAATATAAAATATGAGACAAATTTTTACTAACAAAAAATTGATTGAAGTGAAAACCACTCTTATTGGTCAACCAACCAGCTATTAAGTTAGAATACAAAAGCAGACGAAATTTTGGTACAATCTTTAAAAAGAAAAGATTAGAGATGAAGACAGATTTATTATATGATTAATTAAATCAATGAGGAGAAATCAACACTCACTTTTGCGGAAGGAGGTGGCGATGGCGAAGCCATTTTTATGTTAGTAAAATAATATATGGAGGTTTTTTTAGTCACACACGTATATATTCTCTCTTCAATCTGTTCTTCTCCTTTAAAACCTGAGTTGTTATACATACACGACAGATCAGCATACGCACCAATACAGGGCCAACCCATTGTTTTTAGGATTACTAATCTACCCTCTTATTTGGAAATCTAATAGTTGCGTAAGTTTAACTTAGGGGCAAAAACGTACTCTCACAATTAAAACTATTCAATTATATTCCTTTTCAATAGCAAATGGCTAATTAGCGGGAACAACTATATTAGTTCGACAATTATATTATCAACCCTTTAATTTTTTACGAAATTAAGGCCTAAATTTTAAAAAATACGAATTAAATATTCTATACGAAAAAAAAAGTACACTTTGCTTAAAATTATAGGTCAAAATCTCATCAAATAATTGATTTTTAAAAGTAGAAAATTATGGCTGGCAACTTTTGTTTTCAGTTTTCGTCGTCCCCTTTCTAAGTCTTATTTGGCTTTTCATGATCAATAAGACACAACTTAAAATATAAAAATTTAAAATTTTACATGCATAAAAATTATAAAAATTGATATAATAAAAAATATATATTGAAACGAATCTGACAATATTACCGTGATTATTATTTTTTATCGGCTAATAAGACCCTAGAAAAAAGGATATATGGAGTCAGGAGTAACAATTATTATATCTAGACTCTAATTGAGATAATTTTATATGTAACTAAGAGCATTTGTAGTGGGACTTTCATTTTAAAAAGAATTTTGCCTAGAAAAAATACTCTCTTTACTCTCTCTGATTAATCATACAGTATCACATCTCCATTCTTTCCTATCAGATCAAAGCTTCAATTTTGATTTGAATTCGTCCCGCTTTTCTCAAAGTTTCTTCACTATTTTGCTACCCTTTAATCCGTGGGTGTTTCTATTGTCTACTTTCTCATTAATCTTCCTTCCCTTCCCTTGATTCTGCTGAATCTGTTTCTTTGTCTCTTTTCATTTATCTCCATTAGTTCTCTGCATTTATTTCACCCAACATTCCATTTACTCTTCTCTCCCCTCATTTAATTCATTCCCTCACGCTGTGCTTTCCCAATACAAAACCACAATCATTCTCTGCTCTCATCGAGCAACCCTTTCATCTGCCCAACTCTCTTCTCTTCCCCAAGCCCTTCACCCAATCAAACTCCTCAGTCTGCCATGATGACTTCGGCGGACATTAAATTCTACCCATTCTCCAACAATCCACATCGGAATACCACCCGTAACTCTCATCTTCAACCCTATCATCATCCTTTATCATCTAAACAACACCACTATCCAAAACCTAACCTTACAAGCTCCCAATATTCCCTGAAAACACCAAACAAAATGGAAAACCAATCCCCACCTCACTCTCCCCAACACCAAATCAGAATTCCTCCTGCTAGAAGAGGCTGGGTCGTAGACATTGATCAAGCCCAAGCCAATACCTCAAGAAATCATCTCCGAAGTTCTCTTATCGGAACAATCCATGACTCAGCCAACTTCACCAATGAAAGAATCCAAACTTACGTAGACTCTCACTGGCTTCTTCGCGGCATTGTTAATGTGGAGCTTAGAGGTCCTCTTATCCTCTTCCACTTTACCGATGAAGAAGATATGGACGATGGTGTCCTTCGCTCCCCTTTTAACATCAACGGAGCTCTACTCCTCATTCAACACTGGACTCCGAATATGATTTTTTCCAGGGTATCTTTCACCCATGTGACTTTATGGATCCAAATCCATGACCTTCCGGCTGAATACTTCCATGAAAGTAATATTCGTAGGCTTGCCAGGCTTGCAGGGGAAGTTCAGGTCATTGACAACTTTGCAAACAATGCCACTGCTCTCCATTTTGTCAGAGTTCGAGTTCGCATTCTCCTCAATGCCCCCCTCACCCCAGGTGCCTTTATTAGAACACTTGAAAGAACCATGATTTGGGTGTCGTTCAGGTACGAACAGATCTTTAGGGTTTGTTTCCACTGTGGGCGTATCGGACACACAATAGACAGATGCCTACATGATCCAGCCAATGCTATCCGAGGAATACAAAATGCCATGCAACACAATAATCCAGATGGACACCCTAGAGCTCTGATAGACCATGATGCAGTTCATCTTGACTCAAGGCTGATTGCTCAGCCTAATAATGATCTCAACAGAAATACATCTCTACACCTCTTTAATCCTTTAAGTGATTCTGAGGAGGAAATTGTTATAGATGAGGATGAGGAAGAAGAGGAGGAGGAGGAAGGTTTGGCTAATGAGGAAGCTTCACTTGGGGAAGGCCAATCCGAGAATCTTGCTGATCATAACCAAGAACCCAACACAGCCCTTACCCTTGCTCAACCCTCACTGATTAATTCTCCAGCTACTGATATACCTGATCCTTTGAATGAACAGATAATCCCAACCCCTCAAACACCCCTTGCAACCATCACTCCACAAACTACCCCCTTGATGAGCCGTCGAATCCCTAGAGGCATTCCTTACCTCAGACGACAAATCATCTACCAGCCCATCCCCATCAGAACAATCCCTGCAAACATTTCCAACCTACTCAACACCAATGAAACCTTAGACCACCAACTCCTCCCCCCCCTGACTCAAATAACAGTAACCCCACCCCTATCCTGTCTCCTACCACTGTTCTCGACCATCATTCTTCAGAATCTGAGGGAGAGTTTTATGTCCAACATAATAACAGAAATCCGTGGACGGAGGAAGAAATGGAACTGTTTTTCGAAGAACAAACCGAAATCGCAGCTCATATTTCATTTACGGAACATCAAAGACAAACTTTAAGCTCTTCAAATCCACCCCCTGACTCCACTAATGCTGTCCAAGTAAGGTACTATGAAGACTGGATCAAGTTCAAGAATCTTCTCAAAGGATTCAAATCAGAATCGGAGACCTCCTGGGATTCCAAACTTGACAAAATACTGAACAGAATTGGCTTCAACAGCGACAGTGATGTTTCCTCTATGAATGGATCGGACTTCTTCTGTACCCCCATCTCCAACACTATTTCCAATACAAGCAACCTCTCATCTCAAGCCACTTCCTGGAAATCCACCTCCTCGGATTTCATTCCTCAATTTTATGCTGGCTTTGTTATGGGGAAAACAGATTCACTTATATGTATTTTTGGGATTGCTACAGACTCAGTCAAAGAATGGAATAGAGAAGTGGAAGATAAGATCAAAATCTTCACTGATCTATTCCATGAGCAAGAGGAAGCTGATAACACCCACTTTCTCATTTTTGGCCCATGGTATAATGAAAATGAAATCCCAAATGGCATCAAAATTATTCTCCATAACAAATGGATATCAGGCTCCTTCGCCCTCAAACCTAAGTGGTTCGAGTCCCTTGACTCACAAACTCACTCTATTCTCTCAAAGATCCACTCCTTCTATGCAACGATCTGCAAAGCAAACTGGTCCTCTGATTATACACTTCAAGCAAGTGTGGGTTTCCGATTGTTGTCTGACCTCATCAGATTTCACTCCTTTTTCCCTGTTGGACAAATTGATAACTGGATGGAGGAAATCTGTTTTATAAACAGTTTCAAGGTCCAAATAGGTTCTAAAAGAAGTCGACTTTTTGAGGATTCTGGAGATAATGATGGAGAGGATGAGACCGAAGACAAAATTTCAAGGAAAAAAAGAACTAAAAGAATTCCTCTCCCGGATGAAGCAGGTCCCTCCAACTGGGCGGATGATGGACCAACGGACATGGATTTTCAGGAGTGTTCGGATGAGCTGGAGGATAGCGTAGAAGTGTTAGATCGTGTAGCTGATTCTTCCCCTCAGTCTCACCCTGATAATGGTATGTCCCATAATTCCTTCTTTTATCCTCCTAGTATTAATAAACTCTGTACTTCTTTTATTAAAAATGTCTACTCTCATTTAACTAATCAAAACGGACCGATTTGGGTGGTTGTTCCAAAATAACCCCAAATGACGTCATGAAAATCCTTAGTTGGAACTGTAGAGGTCTGGGCAAGAAATCTACAGTTCGACTTCTTTTAACTTTAGTTAAAAGATTCAAACCCGATATTTGTTTCCTTTGCGAAACTTTTTGTTCTGTTGACAAAGCCTCTTCTCTGTTAGCTAGTTTGCTTTATCCTCGTAGTTTCGGTTTTAATGCCTCTGGTCACAGTGGGGGGCTTTGGATTGGTTTTTCTTCTAATATTGACACTTTCCCTATTAGCCTAACTAAACATTTACTTTTATTCTCTATTAAAACGGAATCCCCTATTCCCTGGACCCTGGGTTGCCTCTATGGTAACCCGAATCTTAGTCAACGTCAAGAGACTTGGAACCTACTCACTGATATTATCCAACCTTACCTAAACTTCCCCCTCCTTCTTTGTGGAGATTTTAACCAAATTCTGACCAATTCGGACAAATATCCCCATCCTAAATCTATTATTCACGGCTCTATTCCCTTTCTCAACTTCATTAATCACACTGGTCTCGATGACCTTCCCTATCTTGGCTGCCACTTTACTTGGGAAGGAAATAGAAACCATCGCACTATTTATGAAAAACTAGATCGAGCTATGAGCAACTTTGAATGGGGAAATATTTTTCAGCACGCTAAGTGCACTATTCTCCCCATCCAGAGATCGGATCACAGCCCTCTAATTATCAATACCAAACCTGCCTCTTCACCCTTACCTAGGCCTTTCAAACTGGAAAGCTTTCTTTTCTCGCTCCCGGACTTCCCGGCTATCATTAATGAAGCTTGGAACTCCCCCTCTCCTGATGCTCGCTCTTCCCCGGCCTTTTCTTTCATCTCTAAACTTAAACGTACCAAACACATCATTAAAGATTGGAACAAAAATAGAGTCGGAAATATTTTTGAATCCATTAAAGATCTGCAATCCTCTCTCTCCAAAATTCAAAACAATCCCCATCTTATGGGGAACCATGCTCTTGATAAGAGTCTGAGAACCCAACTAGACGGATTGCTAGATCAGGAAGAAACTTACTGGAAGCAAAGAGCGAAAATTAAAGCTATAAAAGATGGTGACTCCAACACAAAATTCTTCCATGCCCACGTCAAATTTAGATCCAAGACTAACAACATCCTGGAACTTTTAAATGACAATAATGAGCTTGTCCACTCGGAGAAGGAGCTTCAAAATCTTTACCGCAATTTTTTCTACAACCTTTATAACCCTAGCAATTCCCCTCAATCCGCACCTCCTTCCTACAAAACTATATCCAACATCACCTCTAAACTCTCTCCTGAACACTACTCTCTTCTTGACCAGCCTTTCAATATCGAAGAGATTAAAACCGCCCTTTTCCAAATGCCACATCATAAATCTCCGGGTCCCGATGGCTTCCCAGCCGAATTCTACCAAAAAAACTGGGACACTGTTGGACCGGATTTATCTAAGTCTATCCTTGACTTCCTTAATAATGGGCATATCCTTAAAGAACTCAACAGCACCTTCATCACCCTTATCCCTAAAAAACCCAATCCAAGCAATCTCAAAGACTATCGTCCGATAAGCCTCTGCAATGCAGCTTATAAAATTGCATCCAAAGTTCTCGCTAATAGACTCAAGCCCATCTTACCCTGTCTTCTCTCCCCTTTCCAAAATGGGTTTATCAACGGTAGAAGTGCTCATGACAATATTCTCCTGGCTCAAGAAATGACTCACGTTATTTCCCAATCGAAAAGCAAGAGATCTGGTTTGGCAGGAATCAAAATTGACATGAACAAAGCCTTCGATCGTATTAACTGGAATTTTTTATTAGCCATCCTTCATAAACTCAATTTCCCGCCCCATTGGATTGTCCTAATCAAAGAATGTATTTCCACTGTACAATTCTCAGTCTTGGTAAATGGATGCTCCACAGCTCCTTTTAAACCGACCTGCGGACTTCGTCAAGGAGATCCACTCTCTCCTCTCCTTTTTGCTATCTGTACGGAAGCTCTTTCCGCTACCCTCCAAAAATTTCAAGATAACAACACTCTGAAAGGTATTTCTATTGTTCAAAAAGGGCCAAAAATTAGCCATCTGCTTTTCGCCGATGATAGCTATTTTTTTCTCCACTTAGACGATAGGAGCATCTCTTCGTTCAAACAAACCATTGACGACTACACATCTGATTCTGGTCAGATCATCAACTTCAATAAATCCTCTATCACCTTCAGCCCCAAAACCCCCTCTTATATCAGAACCAATATCTCTTCTCTTCTCCAACTTCAGGAACAAGATCACTTCGGAGACTATCTGGGTGTCTCCATTAACCCTCAAAGATCCCAGAGGAAATTTTTTTTCGCAAATATTGTTGATAAAATTAAAAACAAAATTCTAAGCTGGAAAGTAAAGTTCCTGAACTTTGCGGGACGTACTACCCTTATCAAATCTGTGCTCACTTCTATCCTCGTCTACCCCATGGGAGTCTTCAAATTCCCTTTATCTACTCTTAATGAAATCGACAAGATCTTTGCAAATTTTTTGTGGGGAGGTTGCCAAGGCAACTCTTCTCACTGGATTAACTGGGATTTTCTTTGCTTAAGCAAAAACGAGGGTGGTTTGGGTTTCAAGAATCTTCATCACTTCAATCTTGCTCTTCTTGCTAAAAATGGTTGGAGACTCATCAACAATGGCAACTCTCCCCTGGGAACTATCCTTAAATCCAAATACTATCCCAACAAGTCGCCTGATTTGATAGCCACTGAACCATTGACGAAAAAAAATCCCTCCTGGGCTTGGAGGGGACTCCATGCAGGTTTAATTCAACTAAACAAAAACAAAATCTGGACGGTCGGTAATGGTCGGAAAATCAATATCTGGAGAGACTCCTGGATTCCAAATCTCTCAACTTATAGCAACTTCAATCACCTTAAAGCCTCTTGCCCCATTCCAAACCTGGTCACTATAAATGAACTTCTGCTAGATAACAAACACTGGAACTCGGCCTTCTTAAGAGCCATCTTTCCCAATAACATCGTCACCAAAATCTTTGAAATTAAACCTTCTGATACAGAAGATCAATGGTCCTGGAATCATAGTTCCATTAATACCAAACATATCTACAAGAATATCTCTACTCAAGATGAGACCTCCATTATCACTCCATCAAATTATTACAAAATTAAGAATAAACATTGGAACATCCTTTGGACTTCCCCCCTACCCCATAAAATTAAAATCTTCATTTGGAGACTTCTCCTCAATAGACTACCTGTTAAACACCTTATTTCAAAAAAAACAAAAAACCCTATTGACACCAAATGCTCCTTCTGCACCTTCCCCTTTGAAACAGCTAATCATCTCTTCCTTCAATGTCCACATGCGATCTATCATTGGAACCAATACCATATTCAACATTCAACTTATTTCAACGACTGTTGTGATTTCATTAGTTTCTCTATGATTCAAACTCCAGAAAATGCCAATTTCGTCCTCATTTGCTGTATTCTTTGGACTATCTGGATAACAAGAAATGAACTCATTTTTTGCTCCAAATCCCCCGATCCCGATCAGTTCAACTTTAAAGTTCACAACTTCGCTATAACCTGGAATCAAAATCAGAAGAAGGGTAACCCTACTTCTAAGAATGATTTACATCATAACCATAGAAGCAGATACATCTCTTCAGGATTCTTCTATACTAGACACCTTTTTCACTCCTCCTCTACCAGTTTTAGCTGCCACAAAAGAGACTACAAAATCTCTATTGGACTTTCTGCAAATGACTCTCCGATATGGATGATTGGTCTCAATCATAAAGGAAAACATTCAATTATCAAAGGCGACCCAATTTATCAGGACTTTGCCCTTCAACAAAATGAAATCAACATTGTCAGCTCTATTTGTGCTATTATCACGGGACTGCTCTTATCTCAAGGATCAAACTATCACTCTGTTTATTTTATCACTGATGCCTTCTTTTCTCAGGTTTGGAGTAAGAATTTCACCACTCTCAAGAATAGCAAAGATTGGGACATGATTACTAGAAGTGCACTGGATAACTGCTGCAGATCGTTTTGGTATCCGACGAAGATTGGATGTTTTTGGAACCTCAAAGATGTGACCATTGATGTATTTAATGAGGATTGTAATCATTTGAATTTCCCGTCTTCCTATCTTTCGAACCATGAAACTACTTTTGTATCATCTGTTGAATGATTTTAATTCTAATGCATTAATTATCAAAAAAAAAAAGAGCATTTGTAGTAGAATTACTAATCCTCTCCAGATCTTAGAATATAGAATAGGAAAGTAAAAAAGTCAACAAAATAGAGAAAATTGCAGATTCCTAATTTTTCTTTCTTAAATTCCTAAACTTTTTGAGCCAATGTACCACTTGGCTTATATTTTTTTCTTTTTTTGAAATTTAGCGATAAGGTGAGAATCGAATCCATGACCTTTTGGTCACTAGCAAGAGCGTTTTCCACTAGGTTATCCGATTAACTCATCACTTGGCTTATATTTGAGATATCTTCAAATTACTTTTTATTTATCATTGTTAGTATTTTAGTCATGAGGAGTATAAAATGGGGAATCTAATTTTTTGCCAAACATGAAAAATAATTCCTAAATATGATAAAAGAGATATAATAAAGTTAATTTTAGAAATATTTTTTAGTAAATTTGGTGTGAATGCTCTAACTTAATTTACCACTTTATGTAACAAATATTTTACTCATATACTTCTAACTAATTAAAAAGTTAAAATTAATTGGTGACATGAATCATTTGTTTATATGGAGCATTTATTAGTCATTTGAAAATATATAGTTATACAACAAGTTACAACATTCATGTTCCAAATGCCATGATTACAAAGGTTTAATAAGTATATCATTTGGGTCACATGTTAGTTTTCGGAAAAATATCTTTGTCTAAATATATTTTTTTTCCTCATAAAGCTCTCAATTTAACTTTTAATCACCCATAAATCAGTATAATTAATAATTAACCCCATTCAATCTCTCGACTATTATATTAAGTTTTTCTGCTACAATTTTGATTTCATCCAAGCAAAACAAATGTTTGTGTGGTTGAATTATAAAATAAACTTGCCTCCCGTCTAGAGATTTGAGGATGTCCGGAGACACAACCTGTTAGGAATCTGTACCCGTTGTAAGATTAATTAAAGCGTCCCAAAACTAATCTAACAACTAGATCCCGCCCAGGATGATGACCCACTAATCAGACTATAATAAACAGAAGAAATAACTTGCGGAAACAAGAAACGACACAAGGATTTTATACAGGTTCCCCCACAACGTGTAAGGTACGTCCTGTTGCTGCTGCAGATTCCACTAATAATCACCGGGAGAATTGTTACAAGGACTCCTGACCTATTCCTATATCTCTCTATTAGGTGTTCTTCTTATACAATGAAGAACCCTAATGACAAGCCTCACAAATCTCTCTCTAGACTCTTTGTTTATGATTCTCTATTTGAGCACACAATACAACAATGAGTTAGAGACCTATTTATAGGCTACAATGAGATACTAGGTCTAATGCTATTAGGAAATAACTTCTCCGTCAAGAAAAGACCTTTCTTTTCTTGCACTCCAATTATTTCCTAAAAGCCCATCCGAGACCTATTTTTGCCAGCTGCCATAATTCTTCCCCCATTGGCCCAGCTCAGCAAATATGGCTTCACAACTCAACAATCTCCCACTTGAAGACATATTTCATTATCCCGTCTTCACCATTAGTCTTGAATCTCTATCTGCAGCAGCTCCCCTTGAGTTCATCATCCCCGAACTCCCACTGAAGCCGAGACCGACTTCAATGTCCTTCTTACCGATCCCAGAACATCCTTGAATGTCACCAACTTGGCTATCGAAGAGACATAGCCAAACCCATTGCCCTGTTGGACTTTTCCCACATTCAAACCATCAACATGTTCTTTCTTTACCTGCCAGACCTTCTTCGTCTTCTTCCCAGGCACCTTGGAACACCTCCAAGCCGGATCAGTCATCGATGAATATCTCTTCTCCCTTTTTCCTTGTTGGCCAACAACTCCCACTTGATCAGATTCATCGACATTCGGTGTTTGATCAGAACACCTCCCTTCAGTTAGCATACTTTTAAAAGGATGGGAGACCCTTTTACCACGCCTTTTCCTGCGTCCGCTAACCCCGGATGATACCTGCAACACGCCTTTGGTTGCCACCTTATACAGAGTACCTGACTTCTGACCCTGAGCAACGACTCGTGCTCCTCTTGTCACCTTCCACGACTCACCACCAAACGCAATTCTATACCCCTCAGCATCCAGTTGACTTACTGAAATAAGATTACCTGTCAGCTTGGGCACATGTCTGACCTTCGTAATCTTCCATATAGAACCGTTTGATAACCTCAAATCCACATCACCCATACCACAAACATCCAGGATCCTTCCATCTGCAAGATGAACCTTCCCGAGATCTCCAGCAACATAATTTTTCATTATGCCACAATCACCAGTGATATGATATGATGCACCAGAATCCAACACCCAAGAGTCAATCGAACTCACCTCAGTTGCCAGAAGAGCATCATCCATGTTTACAACATTGATCTCCTTCTCAGTGCAATTCTTCTTAATGTGACCCTTCTTGCCACAATTCCAGCACTCAACTGTCCGTTCGAATCTACCCTTCCCAGTCTTACCTCC
This sequence comes from Echium plantagineum, assembly GCA_003412495.2. NCBI lineage: Eukaryota > Viridiplantae > Streptophyta > Magnoliopsida > Boraginales > Boraginaceae > Echium > Echium plantagineum. The sequence continues at coordinate 20,743,052 of CM016563.1, read as the reverse complement.
ATGGTTGTTCCTCCTACTTCTATCCCCTGCAAATAATGCAGGCCCTGAAATCACCACACCTGATTCCTTCCTCCGGATTTCTTCATCCAGAATTTTACTCACAACTTCACTGGTAGTCAGTGGTTCTTTCCCAGCGGAATGAGTCACTGCAGCCCTCATGGATTCCCAACTATCTGGCAAAGATGCCAAAATAATCAAGGCCTTCCATTCATCATCAACCACAAACCCCACCGTTGCTAGTTGATTGATCAAGTTGTTCATATTATTCAAGTGTGTGTTCACAGAAGTATTCTCAACCATGCGCATATTAAAGAGATTTTTCATAAGAGATATCTTGTTGTGAGTAGAAGGCTTCTCATACAATTCCGACAAAACTTTCATCGCTCCCATAGTCGTGGTCTCGTTCTCCACATTATGAGACACGTTTGATGAAAGCTTCAATCGAATCGCCCCTAGAACCTTCCTGTCTAGTTTCTTCCATTTCTCCTCACTCATCTCTTTCGGCTTCCCAGATAAAGGCTCAGCCAGATCCTTCGTGTACAGATAATCCTCAATCTGCATCTTCCATAACCAAAAATTAGTCCCATCGAACAGCTTCATCCCTTGCAGTATCGAAACCCCTTCTTCACCCATATTATCCTGTCTGATTGGTCGTCAAACCTCGCTCTGATACCAATTGTTAGGAATCTGTACCCGTTGTAAGATTAATTAAAGCGTCCCAAAACTAATCTAACAACTAGATCCCGCCCAGGATGATGACCCACTAATCAGACTATAATAAACAGAAGAAATAACTTGCGGAAACAAGAAACGACACAAGGATTTTATACAGGTTCCCCCACAACGTGTAAGGTACGTCCTGTTGCTGCTGCAGATTCCACTAATAATCACCGGGAGAATTGTTACAAGGACTCCTGACCTATTCCTATATCTCTCTATTAGGTGTTCTTCTTATACAATGAAGAACCCTAATGACAAGCCTCACAAATCTCTCTCTAGACTCTTTGTTTATGATTCTCTATTTGAGCACACAATACAACAATGAGTTAGAGACCTATTTATAGGCTACAATGAGATACTAGGTCTAATGCTATTAGGAAATAACTTCTCCGTCAAGAAAAGACCTTTCTTTTCTTGCACTCCAATTATTTCCTAAAAGCCCATCCGAGACCTATTTTTGCCAGCTGCCATAATTCTTCCCCCATTGGCCCATCTCAGCAAATATGGCCCAACAGTCCTTAATTTTTACGTCTTTAAGAGTAATAGGATTATCTCCACTAGTGTAGTGTTGGGAGCATCCTGATCCAAGTCCTCATCGAGTTCCATTAGGCCATCTAAGTCATCATACTCCATAAAGTCATACAGTTACACTCTATAAATCTATAATTCTACTAATTGGTGGGACAATTTTTGCAACCAACCGTTTACTTAGATTATTTAAACAATATTTTCTCATATAATGATAACCAGTTAAAAAGAACTTTCACCCTTTATATGGCAAGCCTCAATGTAATGATAACCAAACATACAAATTATAAACAAAATCCTCAAGCAATAAACTCTTCCGTGCACCGTGATTTAAATTGGTGTAAGTAGAAGAATGGCTCTGCAAAAACCTTTATTGAGTCGGAGAGCTTGATCGTGGTGATAATGTATTATAAATATAGATAACAAGAGAATTGATGAATCGAGATTTTTATTAAGTGTCATTCATATAATATATGAGATGCCAATTTATAGGCTTATAAGAAGATGCTAATAACATAAGTAGACATCCATAACACAGAGGCGAAAAACCAAAATGACAACAAAAGGAAAGCCACTTTAAGTAAATAAAATAAGAGAGCCAAAATCTGAAAAGTTTTAAATTAAGATGAGATTTAAAGCTAAAAATGTATTTGGAGGGTCTAGAACCCTATATCTCTAGAGAAAAGGAACCCTTATCACTTTCGTTTCGGTATATTTGATTGTTTGGGAGAAAAATACTTTATTAATGAATTGTGAAAGATTACTAATATGTCCTCAAATAAAGGTGTTGGAGTATTACTTTATTAGGGACAAAAATACTTTATCAGGGGCAAAAAGGAGAAAATAGGCGATTCATTGAAAATGTAAACAATCAGTCATTTTGAAAAATGACAAAATTTCAAAACAATCAAATATATCGAAACATGGGAAATATGAAACATCGTTAGGTACTCTATAAGAGTTTATTGTTTAAGGCGTTACCAAATAAAGAGATTCATTTGTGCTATATATTGTCTTCATTCAGTTTATTAAACATATGACCACCCACTGCAACACAAATGAATGAGTTAATCAATTAAGCAACAACAGCTAACCAAGAAATTGGAATAATAGTAATTATAATCCTAGATTCCAATCATTGTCATCTCTGGCTTTCTCACCCTCTTTCTCCATTTTTAATTGATATTGGTTCACAATAATTAAATATTCTCTATGATTTCTTAAAATGACTAGATATTCCATTTGATTTTTCACAATAATAGTATCAAATTTTCTTTAAATATTATTATATCTTAAAATAAAACCTTGCCAATAATATTTACAATTATTATCATACATCATAATTGTATAATTATCTTTAGTCAACATCCACTTTAAATTGTCTTTATGTTTTTGACAAAAAATGCCAGTGTTAATGCTTTGACTATTTCAACCAAGCAATTCAAGAGATGCCAAACAACTTATTTATCGAAATGACAGGCAAGTATTTATCCCAATACGGCCGTTGTTAACCGGACCCACGTCCTATGCTCCAGTCATAGCCTGCCACAAAGACAAATCGATTTATGAAAATAGACATTTATGAATAGTGAGTAGCAAATTAACAAATCAATTGTTAAATAAATTATCACAAAAAATATAACATGATATTCATTTCCCGAATTTTAGGTCTCCAACCTCACATAGGTTGTCAACAGCTACTTGACTTAATCTATAGTTGCTGACAGTTCACAAAATCACCCTCTTTACAATATTCATTACCTATTTAATCCAACGTCTCTCCATATAATCGCGCTCCCCTCCCGACCTTTCTACTCCTCTCTCTCTTAAGTCATGATAAAAATTATGAATTTGGACAATTGTTTTGGGACAATTGAGAAGTAAAAATCAGAAATTTCGATAGAAGAAAAAGAAAAGAAATCTCTTTGTTTGTACAGAATTGTGCACTCGCTAGGCGTCCCCCGTCACATCCCGGCCCAAAATTTCGAAAGGTTAAATCACGGTGAGCTAGAGTTTATAAACGGACAGGAAGTTTGTGGATTTGTTTCTTGATTTTAGGAAACTACAAGAAATGTCTTCCCAAACAACAGCACCAGTGTTTCCTCCTAGTGAAACAGATTCAAGCGTTGGATTGAGAGAAGTTGAATTTTCCAACAATGGTTGCTGTTTTTGGTTACCATGTTTCAAGGCAAGGTCAGATGAGACAATTTGGGAGAGAATTTCGACAACAGCCAATGAAAAAGAAGAAAATGGGCTGTTTACAAAGGGGTTGAACATGTTCAAGAAAGTAAGGGAATGGTCTGAATTAGTTGCTGGTCCGAAATGGAAGACGTTTATTCGTAGGTTTAACAAGAACAAGTGTAATAAAGCTGGCAAGTTTCAGTATGATCCTTTGAGCTATGCAATGAATTTTGATGAAGGTTTAGGGGGGCAAGAAAGTCATCTTCAAGATGAGGATAGGCTTTTCAGGGGCTTTTCTGCTAGGTATGCGGCGGGGTCTGCTAAGGGGATGGGGTGTGGAAAAGAGGCGGCGCCACCAGTGCTGATGTGAAGATTTCGTGGTTTTGGGTACTGCCTATTTAATTGGTTCTGATTTAGTACATTATACTTCTTGAATACTCAATTTTTTGAATTATGTTATGAGCATTTTGTACCGGTTAAAAAGGATCGGTTCAATATTCTTCCGATTTAGATGTTAAATGTGCTTAAATTATGAATGTTCATCGAAGTTAACTATGGAGTCTCTAAATTGTATTGTGAATATATTATGAATGTTCAAATGAATATCAATTATGGATCCATGGAAAAAGCATGCTCGAGCAAGTGTGATGTTAAAGTATCATTATATTATAATGTGGCATGGGTTGCAACATAATAGCATCTATGGTGATGTAGCTATTTTAAGTATGAAGACCATGGGAACAACATGATGTAATATTACCATGAGGGATATAAATCCATCATCGGTAACATTTCGTTGTTTGAATTTGGGTGCTTAAATAGAGTAAATTGCTCGAATACAATATGCAACCGTTGACCAATATCGTGAACTGATTTGCAATTTTTGTATTTTCGGGGACCAAAAGGCAATCTGGATCCACTTTCGAAGACCATTTCAGCAATTTGCTCTGCTTAAATACGATGCTTAAACATGAAATCGAATGACATATCTGATAAAAACTCAGACTTGGTTGTTATTCGAATTGCCTAGCACGACTTAATAATCAATCGAGGTCTGGTGGAGTCTACATAATCAAGCAAGTGATGACCAAACTCGGCTCATCTCAATATGGTGGGAATGGTGTTGATATACGCAAATCTAGTACAATTTCTGACACACTGTATCTTTGGATTCATGCTTCAGAACAACTTTTTTGGAGGGTGAATGACACTGAGGTCCCCCAGTTTTTACTTAAATGTCAGACAGGTCCCTCAGTTTTTCGAATTACCACTTTAGGTCCCTGAGTTTTATTGTAATTGTCAAGTAGGTCCTTTGACATAAAATTAAATGTCTTATTGACTATAGTGCCCTTATGTTTACATCTCAATATTTTTGATTTTTTTAGCTCATGAAAATAATTGATTTTTATTTCAAAATATTAAAATTTATAAATAATATTTATCATAGATTTACAAATTTATAAATAATATTAATTAAATGACTTATATTTTATGATAACTTTAACTAAATGACTTATAATTTATCATAGATTTACAAATTAATTTTTAATAATTTAATAAAGTTATATATTTGTGTATCATATTTTTATGAAAATAGTGATCTAACAAATTTGTCACAATATACAAATATAATTTTGACATAAAATATAATGAAGTACTTCTTATGGTTTTTCCGGTTGTCATCTTACAAAAGAAGTGTTTAAACTTACTTGTCATTTTAAAATTCTAATGCAATGTTCGATTGTATTTTCTTTTTCAACATTGTTTAATGAGGAGTATAGTATAGAAGTTTCTAATATCAATACATTCATTATATTATTGTTTTATTCATTGATTAGAGATTTATATATGTAAAACATTATTTATTTTTAATTATTTCTTGATTGACATAAACATAGTTAGAAAGACAACTTAAAAATCCAAATTTTAGTATTAAAATTAACCAAAACAAAATGTTATTTCATTTTTCTAAATTAAAACTATTTATTTTACATATTTTATATTATTTATAAATTTTAATACTTTTGAAATGAAAGTCAATTATTTCCATGAGCCAAAAATAAACTAAAAATATTGAGGTGTAAGTATAAGGGCATTATAGTCAATAGTATATTTGATTTTATGTCAAGGGACCTAAAGTGGTGATTTGAAAAACTGAGGGACCTATTTGACATTTAAACAAAAACTGGGGGACCTAAATGTCATTCACCCCTTTTTTGGAGCAATCGGTAGCATCATGTGGGCCACTTAACAGTCAACTACACCTGTCGAATCTTTTTCCACCAAAAGTTCCAACACTGCTGCAGAATCTAGACCTCTTTTGCCTCATTTTACTATTTTTTCTTGAGCTAATAGAGGTTTGATTATATATGTTTTAAGAACATTTACTATTGAAGCACATTTATTTCAAATTGTACTTTTAGATCATATATGTTTGGCTTTTTTTCATCTGGGCACCTGAACTTCTGATATTATAACAAATAGGCACCTGGTGAACTTTTTATAACAAGTAGGCACCTGAGACGAAAAATTGGCACCTGAACTTTTATTTTTCTCTTTTTTCAGATTTTCGCAGATTTTAAAATCCTTAACTCAAGGGCAAGTTAGTCATATTGAAGATATGAGGGAAAATATACAGAAAAGTTCAGGTACCCAAATGAAAAAAAAAACCATAATAAAAGTCCAAACTTCACCAACATAACAAGATCAAAATTCGAACAAAATCACCAACATTCCAACATCAAAATACAATCAAACTTGAAACCTGCTTCCCAATCTCCATCCTTCCCAATCTTTTTTGGCCAAGATTCAATAATTTAGAGAAAAGTTTGCAACTTTTTTATTGTGTTATTAAAAAAATTGCCTGCAAAACTTTTTCGGATAAGGGTTGACTAATCCACAGTCTCATTCTTAATCTCTTCGAGGCTGATATTGCAATTGCCGCTAGCCATCGTTGTTGCTTAGTGAACAAAATATATTAAGAATATTAAAAAAGCTTATGAGAAATGAGTAAAAGTTATTATCAGAGACTCATTGAATGACTTTGTTTGAATATCTGAGAGAGGCAGAGGGGAGAAAAGAGGGGGAGAGGGAGTAAAGAGAAAGCTTTTCTCTTGTCAAAGAATGGCTAATCGGAGCCTCCCCATTTATATTTCGCCCCCTCCCCTTCTAACTCATCAATCAACTCCCTCTTCTGAGCAGGCTTCTCAACCTCACCCTTCTCCTTCTCTTTCTCTTTCAACTCCACTATTCTTTCTTCTTTTTAGCAATTTCTCTTTTCCTTTTTCTTCTTTAACGATTCCTCTTTCAAAACATCAGCATAAGTCCAAATCTCGCTCCAATCTCGATATTATACATAGCATCCAAATTATGGGGGATGGGTTCAAGAATGATGATTGTGGGTGGTTGATGGCCAATTAGATATTAATGAGGGATGTGGTTAGATGGGGGTGTGTTAAATTGGGGATGGGTTGATGTTGGATTAGGTTAATATTAGCTATAGTTAGATTTAGGTGTAATTTGACTATTTTGTCCTCCATCTCAAATTTTAAAATCTGCGAAAATTTGAAAAAAGGGAAAAACAAAAGTTCAGGTGCCAATTTTTCGTCTCAGGTGCCTACTTGTTATAAAAAGTTCACCAGGTGCCTATTTGTTATAATATCAGAAGTTCAGGTGCCCAGATGAAAAAAAGCCTATATGTTTCAACAAGTATTTCACTTCATACTTCCATTATGATGATCATTAAGTTTGATTTTTATAGACAAATTAGTAGGGATAATATTGTTCAAAATCACTTTTGTTACCATTTTTTTTTTAAATTTTTACAAAAATCAAAGGCAAATTTGTTTAAATGTTATGTGAAATAATATATAATTAAATTTAATGACAAACAAAAAGAAACAAAGAAAAAGAGAGTTAGTCTTTAGAAAATATTTTAAAAATTTACATCAAAATTAATTTTGGTCAATTTTGTCTTTCGCAATTTGACAACAAAAGTCAGATTTAACGGCTAATATAATGAAAGTATCAAGTGAGACATTTACTAAAACATGGGTGATTGAAAAGATCATTTTGAAATATGTGGGATCGAATGGAAAATCAATAGACACATGTATGGTGGAATGTGACATTAATCCTTCTTTCTTTTTACCTTTGGAGCTCCGTGAGAGTTGATCAACTAGCCATCTTTAATGGCTTCTCTTTTAATTTTCACACTGGTCTGCTCAGTGAGTTCGTCAATGTATTTGATCTTATTTACTTACTACGTAATAATATCCGAAGCTCCGCACAGCAGATAATTAATCATGGGAATTCTAAGGCCGTAGTACAAACAAGAACGAAGAAGATTTGTCCACGCATGCATAATTGCGACGCAAAGATGGAGCCATGGATGGACTAGAGGAAGGGGATTCAGTAAGATATGTTAAAAGCTCTTAGGTTTGACACTAGTTGGTCATGAACTCATCTGCGAAAAAAGGGGAGATCACATCTACTGATAAATCCTTAAAAGATGGAAGAACCAACTACATACACAATGAGAAAGAAAGACCAAACCTAGTCAATCACACTAGCAAACTACCTAAATCAAGACTCCAATCACAATTTCACCCTGAGCAGACAACATCAGCAAGATAAAACTTTCACGATGGCGAGGTACTTTTATTAGCTTCGAAATCATCTTAATATTCGTAGTATGAAGAAACTAAAGCTTGCTTCTATATATCGTACGCATACTACAGCCTAGTTATTAGACACTATTTTAGTTGTCTGGCAATGTAATCATGTACGTATGTAACTTATACAGTTATACTGATGAGTTCATGCGATGTAAAAGAACTGAATGAATAATAGAGCTACTATTTCACGCATGACAGTATAGTAATTCAATGAATTCAATATATCGTTTGAAAATGGATACTATTACTTTAACACACAATTGGAATTCATGTAGGAACAAAGGCTTCCAGAAGTGTAGGAAAAATAAATACAAACGACTAGTAGAGCAAAAGAATTGAAATCTGACATCCCATACTATCACCAGGTATTGAAAGCAATAACAAGTTCTATGGTTATCTGATCAATTGCATCTACGAGTGAATACAATTTACCAGTTATATGTCATGTGGTCTCTGCATCCATGGTAAGTCCATGTCCGATGAGGGATCTCCCACACGATCATTTGAAGAACTCGCAAAGTTGCCAAAGCTGGCTTTCTTTGGCCAAAGCCAAATTTTAGATACTGAATAACTGTCAGTTTTTGCTCCAATACTTATCTTCTTCCCCTCTGTGACATCGTCAATATTAGAACTTATATCAGTCTCTTCCCTTCCAGGACGCTTCATAATTTGCCTGTTAGGTTCATGATTGAGGGCAACCTTCAGTTTGGCCTTGCCAACGACATATTGATAGGAACCCATTGAATAACATCTACGAGCATCCAAATTACTACTGCTAACGTCTCCTACTGTGCCCCCTTCTCCAGGACTTAATTTCCTGAATTTGCCAAGCCTCACAGGAAACACACCTCTATCTCCCCCAACTTCCTCACTTTCAGCAGTCTTCTGACTAACCATTGAACCGCGTTCCCCCGAACCAGGATACTCATCATCTTCAGTTATATCATCAATATCAAATACCGGGTTGTCTATTGAGAACCCAGGGTTGTAGAGAGCAGCTCTACAGATAGGACATGTGGAATTGGACAGAAGCCAAGTATCTATGCAACTAATATGGAAAGCATGACTACAGGTAGGAAGCAATCTCAATTTATCTTTCACTGAAAATGAACTCAAGCATACTGCACAATCAAATAGTTCTTTGGGACCCACTATCTCCTCATAAATAAACACAGGTAAAGCATCGATAAAAGCCTGCTCCAGACCACCATCATTCAAATGAAAAAGTTGTTGTAGTTGACGCTGGACAGCATCCGAGCTAGAAATTTCAGGGTATCTATTAGATTGAAAGGACGCCGAAGAAGGATGTTTAACAAGAAATCTTACTAGTAAGTGGAGTAGACCAGATATGAAAAATAGAACTGCTAAGATGACAATAATGAATAAAACAGCTGGACTAATTCTAGAGCCGGACGACGAAGAAGGGCTGGATGCTTTGTCAAAACCATCACCAGCTCCATACGTTGTAGTAGTCAGGGGAGGCGGAGGGGGAGGGTATGTCAAGAAACCATCTTTCTCATTAATTTGATAATGAATCCAAGACATTTTCATATGACTATGCTTAGATAACCATCTATGCTTCCTCACCTCTAACATTGAACAGGTCACCAAATGACACCAAGAACCCATTTTCATTACATATACACTAATCACAACTCAATGTCTGAACAAAATTCCACAAATCAAACAATTTTCTCATAGCTTTCCCCACACAAATGCAACTTCTCAGAATCAATAGCAGTCAAATTTAACAAGACTTAAGCATATGCACTAACATCTTTAATGTCAGTCATAGAAGAATAATTAAAGAAGATGATGACATGGGCACTCATAAAGATTCAAGCTTTACCTACTTTATGAATAGGCCACCCACAAATCCACAATATAAACATAAAAATGAAGCCTTTTACAGCAGCAAAACCTAGATTTGTAGTCTTCTTGGATACTTTTCAGATTCTTTCCAAATGCATCCAACTATACAGGTCGCCGAAGTACCATTTTACCTTCAAACATTAGCTTACAGATTATTATAAGTCTAACATATCGCATTTGCATAGTCGATTAGCCAGGGATATGAGTCTTGAATAGGTTTAATCTAAAGAATAAATATATAGAAACAGGATAAAAATATTTTCAAGAAAATGGCTTCTAGGAGTTCCAGGGTTGATTTTAAATGGGAAAGGAGCTCCAAATTGAATTCCAACTTCCAAGGTATAAACTATTTTCTCATATTTCTTTTTCAAATATATGGAGTATGTGTTATGTGTATGGTATTTTTAAAATGTGTCCTGCCACATGTTAATCATTGAATATGAAAATAATATACTCCTACAATATTAATAATCGTACAAGGTAACATATTTCAAAAATATTTCCCATATTTCTTTTTCAAATATATATGTGTATGGTATTTCATTATTAGCATCTTAACTCATTATTGTTAACTTTGGGCCGCAACTTTGTTTTTCTAATTGACCCCTTCTGTCTTAATAACAATTGTCAGTCTCATACATTCAAAATCACATCAAGATTTGATTTTTTTTTTTTGTAATAAACATAAATTGTTTGAGTATTGGTATTTTCTGAAATATGTATGATCAAATGAGTCAAATTTTTGAAACATGTATAATTATATGAGTCATTGTGAAACATGTATGATCAAATGATAAATGATTTGGTAAAAAAATGGCAAATGGTCTGAAATATGTATGATCGCATGATCCATTAGTCCAACTTAAATTCCTCAAACTTGATGTCAATTTTTAAAACATGCATGATTAACCGGGACATTTTGAAACATGTTTGATCAAACAGTAAATAGTTTGAAACATGTATGATCAAACGAGTCATTAGTCTATTAATATAATAAAATAATGTGAAGATACTCTCTAAACAATAACATCCTCCATTTCTTTTCATAAATTTCAGGTTTGTCATAACACAATTTTAGTCATCAAAAACTTTATATATACATAATATACAATTACAAAAATAATGTAAAATATTTTGAATACTCGAATTCAATGATAGCAATATTATGATTTTCGGTTATGTAAATACAAAGTAATTTGTAGTCAAAGTTCGACACGAATTTCCAAAACGTATATTAAAAAGTAAATGGAGGGAGTATAACATTAAAGATTTATAAATATATTCATTCGATTTTATATTGGGTAGTGTATTTGGTTAAGTCCGAGCTATCAACTACCGCGTAGAGCATGCATTGGTAGCTCACGTACTTGAAGTAATAATGGAGACCATAACACCCGCTCGGCCGCTGGCTCCCTAACCTCCCATCAAGACTATAATTGTCAATTTGTCATCTACGTCCAAATGTCTTAATGTGATATATGGTTGGTTTTGAATTGAAGTGAACTTAGCTTGTAGCAAATTGAATTAATAGGATTATTAATGAAACCAATTCTACCTCTATTTTAATATCAAATTGATCAAAATATCCTTTTTTTTAAATAGCAAAAGAAAGTATGAATACGATAACATTTCAAATAATTAATAGAGAAATTTTCAATTAATAGACTGTAAGAGTATGTGCTAATTAATATACAATTAAAACAAACTACGAGACAAATTATCTTGAACAAAACTTGAATACAAAATCTCCTAGTTGAAAAGTTGACTTATATACCACCGACTCTTAAATCATCGGCCAATCATTATAACATTTCTTAGATAACAAATTAGCTAATTATTACTTGTGTCAACTTCATCTTCAATATACTCTCTCCTTCAGTCCTTTTCATAAGGATGGTATAGTTTTGACTCTTTTAAGAATGGAAAATTACGAATCATTAAGTATTTTGTTCAAATGGTTTATTAATGACAAATGTAAATTACACCATTTTATAGAATTTTTACATTCATTTGGTATATTTTAGACAATAATACGTACTGACTGTTTATTTTACAAAATCATTAATGTTAATTATCTAAACTTATTTTTACCTTTCAAGAAATATGTATCAATTTTTACGACTTTTAGTACACATTAAATAGATGCATAACTTTGGATTTTTCAATTGTACAATCTTATAATGGTATATTTTCATGATATAAGTGTCTCACTTTTATATTGAAATTGATTATATATATGTGGGTTAAGAAAAATTAATTAATGGTGTCATTGATGAATCGTAATCGTTCTCATTTAATACTATGTCCATCTTATAAAGATTGTCCAATTTATATTTACAAAATTTTAAAAATACATAGCTAATGGCTATTAGTTTAATAGTATTTGACCCAAACTTCTATTAGGAAGTAGATTTTCTTGAAAGAAAAGGTAGATATATCCTATTTGAAAAATCAAAAAAATATTGATTAAATTCACTTGTTGCACTATGGCTAGTGTGAGTGTGGGTGGAGTATTTCATGCACTTCAATAAATTGACACTTTGTTAATGCATCTCACATGGGACCATTTCTATTCATCTAATCATCTTACGTAACGCAATCGATTGTACAGAACAGTTCAATTGGATGAATAATTAAAACTTCCACTAATATCTTTTTGAGGTACTAATAATTGAAGAAGGGGAAGTAATAAAATACTCCATATACGAGTGAAATAGGTATTAATTGACCCAGACCTACTTGCATCCTTTTATAGCTTCGTCATTGTACGGGTATATATAATTCTAAGACCCTACTTTCCAAGGTCCCAACTGAACCAATGAATTCAAGATTGGAATGAATATCCAACCTTAGATTCACTGGTTCGCTATATAATAATGAAAAATTGAATTGTTGTTTAGAACCGAACCAATGAATCTGAGGTTGAGTATTCCTTCCAACATTGAATTCACTGGTTCGGTTGGGGCCTTGGAAAGTAGGGATTTGGAATTAGTTTTTACCTCATTATACATATATTTTATTCCCTCCGTCTTTAAATGATTGTCACTTTTGACTTTTCATAGTCAACAAAACAAGAATTGAAATGTAAATAGTATCTCTTATTCTACATGCGAAAAAAGTATAAAAATTTGATATTTCAAAAATATATATTGAGACGAATTTAACAAGATCCCACAAGACTATATTATTTCTTATCGCTTGATGAGAATTTATGATCAAATTTTGTAATGTTTGACCATCAAAAGTTAAAATGTGATAATCTTACAGAGAAGTATGTGATATTCTAAGTTATGTAATAAAATACTCGCTACCATATCATTGGAGTGTATAAAAGGTTACGTATATGTCTATATGAGTATATATATGTATATGCAGTAGTCAACTGGACATAAATATTGGGAAATACGACAAAGTGACATTTGATATTTGGGCTGGAATTTGAAGAAGCTAAGGAAGATGGCAGGAGTGAACTACTTCAGGCGAGATGTTGCGCCGTTTTCTGTAATGATAGTTATGGAGACACTCAACGTTGGTCTGAATACTCTGTTTAAAGCAGCCACTCAACAAGGCTTAAATAGTCATGTCTTTGTTGTTTACGCTTATGGTGTTGCTGCTCTTGTTCTTCTTCCATCTCCTTTCTTTTCCAACAGGTTCCTTCTCTTTTCTCGCCAATACGTTCGATTTAGTAGTAGATATTGTTTGCACTTCGTTCTTGCACGGGTAAGGCTGCATACTTCCCTACCTCCCGTAGTCTGAGCTCTTTTGCTTGTTGAATATTGGCAGGTCAACTGTGCTTCCTCCCATGAATTTCTCCATCATGATCAAGATTTTCTTTCTTGGTTTGATTGGGTACTGTGAAACATAGTTGTCTTGTTTTTTAATTTCATTTGATATTATTATTAGGTGATCAAAACAGGACAACTTTTTGGGATTTTTGAGAAAATTGTTGAGCTTTGATGGTGTTTGGTAGGTGTACATCTCAGATGATGGGATACACAGGGATCAGTTTTAGTTCTCCAACACTTGCTTCAGCCATGAGCAATCTAGTGCCTGCTTTCACTTTCATCTTAGCACTCTTTTTCAGGTTCTGTTTCATTCCCTCTTTAATAGGAGTATCTTTTATTCCTAGTGTGAGAATCGAACCCTTCACCTTATGGATCAATGGGTGATGGACTGATGGTGCTACCTCACCCGCTAGATAATTCGATTACCTCATCTTTTGGTACTTAGATTTCAGTTCTGCTTACATATCTCATTAGTTAGTTGACGAACAAGACCATTTCTTGAATTTTACATGGTTAATAATGAATTTCAGTATATTCCCGTCACCACTTGTAGATTGTCATTTTCATTTGATAAACTAGTTTTGGTTTTGGTACACCCCATTAGACCCACTTGTAAATTATGTTTTTAGCGAAAGATGCATACCTTTAGATACTACACTCCCATACACTTGTATGTTAAAGTTTAAATTGTGAATTATTTTAATTTGAATGAGACTAATTTAAGGTCGATTTAAAAAAAAAAAAAATTACTAGTTGAATTTGATATAATCAACATAGAGGTGGTATAATTTAGGTGTGAGCTTTGTGTAGGATGGAAAAGCTGGAGTTGAAGAGAACTAGCAGCAGGGCAAAAGTTTTGGGAACAATAGTCTCAATTGGAGGTGCATTTGTAGTCACTCTCTTTAAGGGACCTAGAATCATTTCTGGTTTCTCTCCTTCGACACCAACGATAATGCAGAATCAATCACTGAGCTCAAAACCATCAGATTGGGTACTTGGCGGCTTTTTCCTCACAACCGAGTATTTTTTGGTTCCAGTGTGGTACATTGTACAGGTGAGCAGATTTTAACTTCCCAAGCAGCCATATTTTGATCTTTAGGGGATTTCCCAATCGTCTAGATACATTATGTGAAGTTGAGGGGTGGGATATTTGGCTTAGTGGTTGGAAGTTCGAGTTATTATTGAGGATAACATTCAGTTCCTATAATCACCTTGCACATTTGCATTGATTTCAAGGCTATGTATAATGTATTCCGTTTTGCACTCAGGCTCAAATTATGAAAGAATATCCTGCGGAACTCACTGTCACCTTCTTCTACAATCTCTATGTGAGCATAATGGCTGCAGCAGTGACATCAATCATCGAACCTGATATTAACAAATGGAAAATCGGTTCATACATAGCTTTGGCCTCTATTCTTTGTCAAGTGAGTACGCAAGCTTCTTATGCAATTTCTAGAAATGCAGCTGCGAGCAAACTATCGTTTGTATCTAACTCTGACATTTGAACGTTTAGGGACTCTTCGGATCATGTCTAAATAACGCAGTCCATGCGTGGATTATACGCATAAGAGGACCCGTTTATGTTTCGATGTTTAAACCACTCGCAATAGCCATTGCAGTTGTGATGGGGGTCATATTACTCGGAGACTCTCTTTATCTTGGAAGGTATTCTCTGTTCAATTACTCTGCTCATATTAATATGTTGAGTAATTTAACATTCCAAGAATGAAATACATATTTTGGAAAATGAATCTCCTTCTTATAGTCTCCAATTGTTCTGACATGGCAGCATAATTGGAGCGGTGATCATAGTCACCGGATTCTACACTGTCATGTGGGGTAAAACCACTGAAGAGACTACCGAAGGCAGGGGACTAGGTGATTTAGAATCAACAACGGAGAAGGTGCCTCTGTTGAGACCAGTGCAAAGATAAGCCACTCTTACCGCACTGCTAGTAGTATTCCATAAAATAAAGAGATAAAATACTGCTGGTTCAGTACCATACATCAACATAGAGATCAAGTTCAAAGGTGAAGATCCTCTTGAATGATTCATCGAAGCATGCCATTTTTTGTGTTTCGAAAATGAAACCTCAGGTGATTTGTAATTGCCTCTTCCAGGTAAAAGAAAAGTCCAATACTTAACGCCAAACGATATATTCGAGTGGTTTGATATCCTCAATGGATTAGGCCGCCATATGATCGTTGGTATTAAACATATATCATTCTGAAATTTGTTGAGTATTTATGAATGTAAAATGTTATTTGCTTGGTGTTCATGACTCATGAATTATGATCTCTCAATTCCTTATAAAGACGAGTCGTGAACCACTATAGTATTGTTTATATTGTAAGATAGTAAACCACATTACCAATCAAAAAGAATTGGTAGAGGATTTTTTATGATGAAATTGCTTCCTAAGATTGTAGAACAAAAGTTGATTCCATGTATCCACAGGGCCAGGCAAGCACCAATGGAGACAATCTTTAAAACCATTGTTCCATTTCTCCCCATAATATAAATCTGGATGACCATCAGGCCTCATTAGCATCGCTTTCGTGATATCGACAACTTCAAACTTATTATTCCCCTGTTTCTCCCCCTTTTTTCTTGCTCTTTCAATCTCTTCCACTTGTGACTTCCTATAATTTAAAGGATCTACTGCACTAGCCTTATCAATTACTTCGCCCTCGGTGAATGGTCGTGTCCTATTACAATTTCCTCCCTTGTCCCAGGGACCATTCTCGAAATGAGATGGTGAATATGTCCTTACCAACGTGAATATCCCCGAACAATTTTTGCAACTGTTGATGTGATCCAAGGCTGCTCGGAAGGCCTTCCGGATGGGGTAATCAGGCAAAAAACGAGTCACGTTTGGTGCTTCGTAATACACACATCCTATAAGCTTGCCATTTTTATGCAAATAGTTTTTCCTAAAGAACCAATTTGCATCGGATAAAATGGCGTAGTCGATTGTTGGCAACGCTGCTGACCATCTTTCATCGACTTGATCTAGATGCAAATTGAAGGTTCCTGTGGATGAGCCATTGGCAATAATTTCTGTGGCCTTGACCAAAAATGGTGACCAAAAGGCCTTAAGGGTGAAGTTGTGAACTGCAAAGTGCCATGTTGTGAAACGATCCTCACCATCTTTATATAGTTGTGTTGGAGTTTCTTCCTACAAAATGTTTATTTTCATTTAGTCTCATCACTCATGCATCATATTCATCTAATTTTTTTTTTTTGTCTTTATTATAAGTGTTTTTTATTGCTATGTCAATGAAATTAGCCCAAAGCAATTGTTCTAAACTGAATATTAATTATTTAGAGATATAGACAAACTAATAAGGAAACTAAACAAATTAAAACTCAATCAACCTTTTTATTTCCATGATAATGATTGATGCATCTTTGATATTGTTTTTATGGGTAGAATCAAATGGAGATACACAATATCGATACTTTTGGAAAGAAGATCGGGTGTTATACTTTTCTTGAAAATGTGAACCAAACTAAGTCTAACCTATTTTCGAAAGTTGTCAAAAAGGAAAAATAGTTTTTTAATTTTAGGGAACTGACCGATGACAAAAGACATAAGAGCGACTCCAATTGATTCCGGGCAAGTGAGTCACCAATGAAAGCCATTGTCTTCCCTTGAACATAACTGAGGAAAGCTTTAGCATCAAACCTAGGAAGCTCACATTGGTCTGGCTTCCATCTCCAATGTAGGAAATCTCTATCTCTCCTTCCATGTAATAAACAATTTCTCAAATGTGGAATAGTTTTACAACTCGAATTTGTGTATAAGGAACCTTCTTTGTCCCAAATCCAACGACCCTTAACCAACTCACATTCTTCTTCAACAATATCTACAAATGAATGTAGCTATATGGTTATATCATGCTATGAAAATAAATTCGTATGAAATGTATCGAAGGATAATGACCGTGAAGAATCCATAAGGTTCCATTCTAAAAATAAGAAGTTATACGTAGCTAAATTCAAGATCATATATATGAACCTTAACTTCCCTCGTATGATTTGACATATTACAATATGAGACGGATCATCCTGCAATACCCTAACGCACACCTAACAACTCGAATGCTTTGAAATGTATTCAATAATAAAATGTGTGGAACTTACCATTGTGGTGAGATTGATTGAGGGCATTTTTGGGGGTACGGTCATGTAACTCAACGTTCTTGTAAAGTGATGAGAACTGAGAAAGGGTAGGAGTGTGCATAACATATATAATGAACAAAATGGGCAATAATAATGGACAGAGTAAAAGAGGAGCTGATGAGCTAATCGAAGAGTGATTATTCGAAGATTTTTCGTTCTTCATATTGATGTAATTGTGAGTTGTGACTCTTCTCTGTAAAAGTTGACTACATGATGGTATTTTGTGGCTTTTGAGTGGGAGTATTATTATTAGTGTAAAATATTGTGAAATCGATTGTCTGTATTATTGAATAATGACATATAATTATATAGTAAGATGCCTATTACTACGGGCTAATACAGTCAACTAATGAGTAATGATCATTAAAGCTAATAATGACCACTAATGTTAATAATGGTCACTAATGTTATATGATCAATTAGTAATGACTATTAATGCTAATAATGTATACAACTAATGGTATAATAATTCTAATATAATATGCGGACTTATAGACTAGCCACCCATAACCCTAACAATTAGTGAACACTAAAATGGATTACTAACATAATAATTTTAGAAAGATAATAATTTTGGTATAAATTTATCATAAGGAAAAACCATTTATGGTTGCTATTTACATTACTACTATGTATGGATGATGAGCTTTGAAAATCATTCAATCACTAAACAAGAGTAAGAGTAACCTTAGATGTAGACTACTTATATAATTCTAACTATAACACGGTTTGGTTCGGTTTTAGATAAAAGAAAAATCGAACTAACCTAACCAGTTTCATGACAAACGAAATGAAAATAGGTTCGAATCCAAACGGTTCGATTCTAATCAGTTTCGGTTCGGTTCTGGGCCTCGTATTTTGGACCTAAATTTGAGCGCAGCTTTGTGTTAGAAAATTTGGGTCTATATTCGTTTCTAGCTAATATTATTATTTTTGGACTCAAATCTAAATGTGATTAATGTTATTTTATGTAAACTATAACTCATAATTAAGTTCCAAATATATATACTCTTTATAATTTTAACGAGCTCCTTTTAAATCTAATTTCGAAATTCATATACAGATGTGTCACATGATACGCTTTTAAATATATATATAAGTATCCATATATTATTGGATTAAACATAATTACTTATCTATTATTATATCATATCAATAATGAACAATGTTAAATCGTATCGCCAATTATCCTCTACTAAGCTTAATTTTTTCTACAAAAATTAGTCATCGTTTCGGTTCCCTCAAAGATGAAACCTAGATCGGTTAAAAAAAAAAAGCAGTTATTTTAAGTTCGGCTCGGTTACAGTTATCCTCCACACCCCTAATTCTAACGTTACATATAGGGCTGTTAACGAGCCGGTCCGAGCCGGTTTTGGCCCAAACCGGTTTGGACCGTTAATCAAATCGGTTCACTCGCAAATCGGTTCTTTAATAAACCGGCTTGAATGTTCAATTCGTAATTGGTTCGAAAATAAAATCGTATAAAGCGGTTTGTTAATCGAATCGTTTAAAACCGCAAAAAATCGCTCGTTAATCGGTTCGAAATAAGAATCGCTCGCTCGGATCGCCAATCGTTTTGATCGTAATCCGTTTTCCACTCGCAAATCGGTTTTTTAGGATATGTTTGGTATATTTTTTAAATAAAAGCGAATATTATAGACGGTTTTAACGAGCGGGCGAACGATTAACGAGCGATTTGCAACGTATTACGAATGAATCGTTACCGGTTCGAATTAAAACTATTTTTTAATAAAAATAATTTTATAAACGGTTTTAACGAGAAATTAACGAGCGAGTGGAAACGATTTACGACTTGTAAAAATGAATCGTAACCGGTTCGAAATTTAAATCGAGCGAGCAAACGAGCAGGTTTTAACGAACCGATTTGCGAGCGATTTACGAGCGAACCGGTTCGCTAACAGGCATAGCTACATATAAAATGAATACATATAAAAATGACACATGCATAATACCTATATATATATATATATATATATTCTATAGTTATTTGGGAAAGAGGGAATTAAAAGTTACATGACATGAAACCCATTATCTTTTACAACTAATTAGTAAGTAATATTTGTGTATTCATTTATTTATCTTTTAATTATATATCATGTTATTTAAATCAATTAATATTCTTTTATAAGTATAAAGTATTGATACATATATATTTTTTCAAACTCAGTTTATAATTGTGTACGACGTTTTTTTAATATATTTTATCATATATATGTTATAAAATTCGCTTTAGCAATATTTAATTAATTAATTAATTATACAAAAAAGTTTGTTATATTAATTCGCACAAACTAAATTATGAACAAGTTGCCATGCTCCATTGTGATGTACTGATGTTCCATCAAATCCATTTAAACGAAGTATCAAAGAAATCACATATCCTATGCTCCATTATTATTGAAACACAGCAGTCGTATTAATTACTCTATAATTAAGTATTGACCTTTGTTAAACTTACAAGTTATGTGATTGAACATATCACACAAGTATGTAGTCACCGACGAAGTTCCATACTTAACTCTCCAAGATTTTCAAAAGTATGGTCTTAGATACATCATACAAGGACTAGCTAATAACCTAAAAGATTGGAAACATACTTAACATTTAACACCAAAATAAAAATTAAATAGACTAATGATTTCTATATTCTATTCATTTCTTAATTATAATACTTCACTTTTTTATTATTTTAAATCCAATTTTCTACTAAAAAATAGTGTGAGTTTATCGAATAGCCTAGTGTAACAAGTTCTTACCAGTGACCAAAAAATGTAGGTTCAGAACTCAACTCATCACTAATTATCAAATAAAAAATTATAGTAATATAATAAAAAATCACGTATTAAAAATATAAAGGGAAAAAGTATTGGAAGAATTATGTGGATTAAAACGTGGGTGATGAGTAGGCCTGTAATCGAACCGAATCGAGTCGAATATTTGCAAGGTTCGAGTTCGGTATCATGCCTTCGAACCTTTTCGAACCGAACCGTTCGATTTTGGAAATACCTAAAAATCAAGGTTCAGGTATCAGTATCATGCCTTCGAACATACTTCGAGCCGAATCTTTTCGAGTCGAATACGTCGGACTATTTCGAACAGAGCCGTTTGATCACAAGGCTAGGCATGCCTCATGAGGGGAGCGGGGAGGGGTAACGGCTTTTGAGAAGAGAAGAGATGAGGGAGGGCCGAAGGGGAGGGGGAGGGTGATTTGGAGAGTAAAGATGAAAGAATGAGAGGAGTACACTGTACATATAAGGGAATATATGTGGGTTGATAAGGATTTTATCATTAAATACATATATAGTGATTAGGGTTTATATGTGGGAATATATGTGGGTTGAAAGGAATACATATATTAGTCCACAATGGTTCAGCCCTCTTATTTAATGACGGGGGAGGGGGTGATCGAGCCGAACTAAATCGAACCGTTCGTCTCGATTTTGGAAATACCTAAAAATCAAGGTTCAGGTATCAGTATCATGCATTCGAACATACTTCGAGCCGAATCTTTTCGAATCGAATGCGTCGAATAATTTCGAACCAAGACGTTTGCTCACAGGCCTAGTGATGAGTAGGTTGCCATGGACGACGGTTCTTGGATTTTGCACACTCACTCCCAAGTCCCAATGGTCTCTCCCATTATTACGATTCCAAATGTTTACAAATCGTATCTCTGTTACAGCTTCCAATGTCCATGTGTAGGATACACACTATTCATCATCATTCTGTAATTATGCCTATATTAATTGTTAGTACGACTTTACCACTAATTATGTATGCACAATACTCCTTCAATTTAAAATGATTATCTTTTTAAAGTATTATACGATAAATAAGAAAGCTTTAATATATTCAAATATTTTCCTCAATACTCTTATACGTTGCACATCAATACTCCAATTAATTACATCAATTTACGCGAGACAATCAATTTACTCCAACTTCACTATAGAATTCATTGCAAAAATATAGTTATGCTCTTAGAATGCGGAGGACGTAATAATCATGTAGACTAGTAATAATCATCCGTTTTGAACTTTCTTGTGCAAATAAGTGTATTAAGGAAAAATTATATTGTGTTTTGGTATATGCAAAAAGATGATTATATTGTATTCTTGCAATGTCTACAAAGACAATCTTTTTAATTAGAGGGAGTAATAGCACATCATCACACCTGTTGCTTGATGGTTCCATTTCTTCCTAGGCTGAATCTAAGTCAACTTCCACAACTTGAGGTCCGAAACCAACTTCGTGTTTAGGGCTTGACGATGCACTTGTCTGTCTCGTTGAAGTGGTTCTTAGTAGAACAATCTTTGATTTTTTTCACCGGAAGGCTCAAGGTCCATTGTGATGGTATATTATGGTCGTCCGGCGTACTTGAAAGTGTGGTCGGTGTTCGATCACAGACATTCCAATGCTTAAGCCGATAAGGGGACCGTAGATAAATGTCACAGTTAGTATATGTCAAAGTAGAATAAGAATTTTTAGTTACCTATTATAAATGAAGAATGTTACCTATATATAAAACGGAGAGAATATGTATCTCATACCATAGGATGGTGATACTTGTCCTCTTGAGGAGAAAAGATAAGCCCAAGGTTTCTTTAGCCTCCATGTCTTCTCATAGTATCGGACATATAAGCCCACCCGTGGTGGGCTAAGGCTCCCCGTTCCAGTCGAAGTTCATCACATCCCTCCTTATAATTGGGTATATATACACCCTAAGGTCGAATATTCAAGTTAGATTGGTGAAGAGCAAGAGATAAACTAAGGACTAATAAATAAATTTGACGTTATGCGGTGGGACATCCATTGATACACTTTTTGCGTGGCCTTACATAGAGTCAGGGACGGAGTTGGGGCCTGGGGGGAGGGGGGAATAGGGGCCCGGCCCCTCTAAGTCTTTCGAGTTTCGATATTTGATGTTTTCGATAAAAATTTAATACTCCCTCCATCCCTAAGGGTCCGGTTTCGGTGCATCAATAATTCGGTGCATCAGGTGCATCAGGTACCCATTTAAAGGTTTTACGTGGGTACTGTACCCACTTGAAACTTCATTATTGGTACTTGTACCCAAATTGTACTATAACAATGATACAATACCACATATTTATTTTGGATTGATAAATTTGTGGATTGTACCATTG
Organism: Echium plantagineum; assembly: GCA_003412495.2. Lineage (NCBI taxonomy): Eukaryota > Viridiplantae > Streptophyta > Magnoliopsida > Boraginales > Boraginaceae > Echium > Echium plantagineum. The sequence goes on along the minus strand of CM016563.1, from coordinate 20,719,933 downwards.
TTATAGTTCAATTTGGGTACAAGTACCAATGATGAAGTTTCAAGTGGGTACAGTAACCACGTGAAACCTTTAAATGGGTACCTGATGCACCTGATGCATGGAAGTATTGATGCACCCAATCTTTTCACAATCCCTAATTGATTGTCACATTTTGACTTTTGGTGGTCAACAAAACACGATTTAAAGCTTAGATATTTATTATTCTATATGAGAAAAAATTATAAATAGTTGATATTTCAAAAATATATATTGCGACGAATCTAACAAGGTCTCAGAGCATTCGCAGCAGATTACTTAATTTTTTTCCCTAAAATCAACTTCTTATGCTACTTTATCAAATTTAGGAAGTATGTTTTAACTTTTGGACAAATTCAGATTCCCTATTTATTACTTACAACACTTTATTTGAAGAACAAAAGTGGTTTGGGGAAGGTGTAAATATGAGGCATTCCCTATAATATTTGAGGAAATTTTTAGAGATAGGAAATCTGATATTTAGTACTTTTTCAGTTTTTTTGCTTTTGCCTATTCTAAATATGAAATAGGAGATGTTATAGGGCATCTGTTGTGAATGCTCTCACAAGGCTATATTATTTCTTATCGTTTAATGAGAATTTATGATCAAATTTTGTTATATTTGACCAACAAAAGTTAAAATGTGACAATCTTTTAACGACGGAGGTAGTACAATAATTGATAAATATAATACGCATTGTAGTAAAAAAATTATTGACCATTGTTGTAGCCTAATCTTTACTAAGTTGAATCCATGTGAACTAAGTTGGATATTTTTCATTGTTTATGAATCTCGTTGTTGCGGATTAGTAGTCCGCAGTGCAATGTAGAAATTCAGAGAACTGTACAGAAAAGGCGTTTATATGCTACGATAATAGCTGCTTGTTTTCGCTGCTCATGTAATTTTCCCCTAAATTTTATAAATCATTCCCACCTGAAGAGTTTCGTTTGTTGGAATTTCAAATGTTGAAACAGCTGCTCTACTGTTCTTTTGAAGAAATCTGTACAAATAGTTTATTGTGATACGTTTGAGCATTCCTTCTTTCTCGCTTGACCTGAGAATCGTCCGGCCTATCACGTAGGTCATTCCGGTCTTCCCAGCTTCACATATCCTCTGGTTTTCATCGTCGCTTTCAGCATGCTCTAGAAGTTTTGATGCAATTAAAGTGACATAGTCATATCCTTCTGCATTTAAACAATCCTTGTATCCAAACTGAACCAAGCATCTGTAAGCACCCTCCACTCCCAATTTTCCTATATTAAAACGTTCGTCCGGTAGGACTGTTTTCACCGGGAGGGTTCGAATAGTGACTATCACCATTATTTCACGTACTGAATTGGTGTGCTGGATGTAATGCCGTATGATGGGAGGGATCCCGTTGACAAGGTCTGTAAAAAAGAAGCACATCCCTGGTGCACGATATATCCTGCTACTCGACATCAGTTGATCTAGTTCTTTTATGGACATCTTTTGTTCTGCCTCGTAGATGGCCTTTTTACTTCTTCCGTAAGTCCAGGATAGCATGACTGTCAAGAAAATAGCAGAGATCCCAAATGGAACCCATCCTCCTTGAGGTACTTTATTAAGCAATGAAGCCATAAAGATGCCTTCGATCGTTATGTAAGGGATGAAGAATGCAAGAATTAAAAGGATGTTTGTTTTCCAGATGACCAACATCACTAAAGTGGTTAATAAGGTTGTTATAATCATCACCCAGATAACGACAGCACCTACAGCATAAATGAAGAACGAAAATTTGTTAAACATTTGTAATAAGAAATAATAATAAAAAGAAATGATAAAAGTCATTTAGTGCCCATGAAATCTGACGATATTTTCCCTTTGTACATGGCTAAACAGTTTTGTTCTTTTGTCTGCCAACCGATACAAGGATTTTGCCTCTTCCATTCCTCAATTTGCAAGAAGTTCATCCCTTTTCCCTTCATCTTCTACAACTTGTATAATAGATATAGCGAAAGAAAATTTACCGTAAGCATTAGCTAGTTCAACGCCACCCCTGAATCCTATGACAAGCACTACACAGAGAATCATTAGGATGTAGTTGATTTCTGGTGAGTAGACTTGGCCTTCATGTTTTGAAGAAGTATGAATCATGTGCACCCGAGGGAAACAGCCAAGTGCTAGTGATTGTTTGACGAGAGAAAAGCTGGCAGATATCATCGATTGGCTGGCAACAACAGCAGCCAAAGTTGACACAATAAACATTGGCCAGTATACACTATTTGGAACAGAACTGTAATACGCATCCATGATCTTATCAGGGTGGTGCACCAAGTAGGCTGTTTCACCAGCATAAGTGAGCACCAAAGAGGGGTAGACCACAAAGGTGAAGGCCAACTGCAAAAACGGTCAAATGACACTTCATGATCGAGTGGCCTCATGAACTTGGGATGGAAAAAGAAAGTATGTATACTCATATAGTCATCTAGTAATGTGTATACTCGTATACTCATGCACGTATATGGACATCTAGGTTATTAGACTAGACCATTTAGTTTTTATTTTCCTGTTATCTTATCAGCTACGAAATAAACATCCTCTTCATTGAAACAACAATTATAGTTAGTTAACGAACTCTTGCCTGGATTGCGCGTCTGTTGAAATGACCCAAATCAGCAAACATGGCTTCAGCTCCTACAGTAACATTAATGGAGCTTTTAAAGGATAAGAGTACATTTAGGTTAGATTTTCTCCAAGTGTATTGCTTAGTCAGTTGTCGTTACCTGTTATACTTAGAAATACAGCGCCAAGAAGATCCCACATCGTCTTGGGATTTCTCAGGATGAATTTGATCATGTAAAGTGGAGAAATGGCTTTGAGAACGGACGGATGATACTCAAAGATATTATATATCCCAATAGAAACATTTGTAACAAACCATATAAGCATGACTGGAGAGAACAAGAAGCTAACTTTGTTGGTTCCACAACGTTGGAAGGAAAAGAGAGCTATCAAGAGAGCAACAGACATGAAAACTACATGGTCTGCAGCAGTAACAGAAACCAAGTTTTGTTCAATCAGTTGCTGATGATAACTGTTAAAGTTCATTGATTTTAAACATATTACACAGGCAAACAATGTTCAAGAGTTTAATTATCTAACCTTGAGTAACCTTAGACGATTTAGACTGAATCCCTTGTAACGCTGAAAGAACTACAAAATGAATTTGATTTTTATGTTATAGTAAGGCATTTATATATGCAAGGCGATGTTTACAGAGATTTTAAGGATAGAAAAAAAGGGTTTAAGTCTAATATTCTTTAACAGTATAGCTTACACGAGTAAGGTACCTACCGCAGGTTGCTGGGGTGAGAGCTCCATCACCTATAACCATGCAAGTTCCCATTAGTACAATGAAAGTTAAGAAATCCTGAAGCTTTGAATTCGTCTCAAGTAACTGTCTAGTTTTGGAATGCAGAGGACTCCCTGGTGAGTGATAGGCCATTGTTTTATCAGATTCTAACCTTGGCTGTCCGATAGTAAATCTGCTCTGGAAGTTTATGTGGCGACAAAGACGAGAATACAAAGCAAAAGTGCCACCTTCACCATAATCATCTGCATATATAACTATGAAGACGTATTTGATCAAGACGAGGACAGTTAGTGTCCAGAAGATGAGGCTTAGTGTTCCCAAGAGGTCATCTTCTGTGAGGTTCGTCAATCGAGTAGAAGAATAAACATTGACAGGAGATGTTCCAAGGTCTCCGTATACAACCCCAAGGGATTGATATGCCCATATGATAGTCTGCATGGTTGGGTATTCCTGCATTACAGAATGCATGTTCGCCAAAACCATTAAAGGAAAATAAAGTCTACGGCCAACGCACGTAATAAACTACTAGTTCATATAAAAGAGACTTTAAATTGAGTATTCCACTAGAAGTCATATAGGTTGAAAATGCAAATTTGAATTACTCCTATAATGGCTATAAACAAAGGAATATGGATTTTCATGTGTTCGCTTTAAACAACTTAAAGCGAACATAAGCTAGAATGTCTTTACTTCATTCCTCGCTAACAAAGCACACCCTTTACACGCCAAACAAAACACAAGAAAAAAATGAAACAATGTACCTTAAGTGCTTTTGTAGGAGGCTTATATGCATGAGAAAAACTCATGGACCTATCAATTTCAGAATTTTGTTCACTTTCTTGTTCGAACACAACGTGCTCCTTAGAGCTTGCATTCTCAAGGTCATCCGCATTCATTATCTAATTTTCAAGTTCTTCTTCCTTCACTTTCTTGCTGCCTACCCTTGTAACAAGAATAAGGGTGATCTCTGAAGCTATATATATAATAGTTTAGTATCCTCTGGACTGAAATTATTATAAATTATTTGATTTTCACAAGAAGAAGATGATAAAATTGAAAGGAGCAGGTAGAATACTCCAAAGTGAAAATGAATTAGATAATAATGATGGTTACATAAGCACCTTAGAACATAGGTTCTATCGCAACACTAAATCCAATGTCATAAAATTGTCATTCTCCATTTTAATGTTCTTGTTTAATTGTTTTGGGAAATCAGATTATAAATTTTGTGAAAGTCAAACGAACGTATCAGAATTCAGACTCCAGCCGTTGGGCAAATCACTGACTAGCATTATTTAGAGTGTTTAAATTCGGAACTGATATTTCATCCATCCCTTAAATATGGATTAATTTTGTACATTATTGATTCGAAGTTTTCAAAATTGGCCCAACGACTGATTAGATATAAAAAAAAGCCCATATCAAAGGGTTCGGGACAGTTCAGACACGATCGAAAGAATATGGCACATTAAAACAAACTTTAAAGTATAAGGGACACATAGTAAATAAGCCATTTAAATAAATGATTAAACTTTTCGTCTTTGCACACCGGAAAATAAGAGTGTGTGTTTGTCTAGCGATAATTAAGCCTCATACTTCCTAACAGAAGCTCAAATCACATACCACTAACCTAATAACCAACCACCAATCTCTCCATCGCTCATCCCCACCAAACCTCCACCTCATCATCTTCTTTGACATAACTAACTTGCAAAGAGAATGAAACTCACTCCAATTACCACAACAATAAATCAAAATTGAAAGCTTTTAAAACGATGATTGTGAGCACTCAACAACATAATAATATCCCCGACCCAATGGCACCAACCATATCAACTCTAAAATTCAGCTCTAGACCACAACAACACCCTCTCAACTTCATCTTCCATGGTCTCACTCAAAACTTTCATGATCAACTCAAGTCGGAGGTTTCAAATTAGCCTTCGTTAACATTAACCTATCCCTAATAGTTTATTAGGCGGATTTAGGCTAATCGCCCATTAACTTAACAAAAAATTAAAAACAAATTTGAAATCTTACAAAATTATTTAAAATTAATTGACATTTAGACAAAAGGGATGATGGGAGTTAATTTATTTTTAAGAAGCATATTGAATGTTACTTCGTAAAATATTTACAAGTGGATTGAGCAAATGATCAATTGAAAAATGTGAGGTTGGTATTGGCCACACATATCATTACTAAAATATGATTCTTACTTTGGAGAAAGCAGAGTGGTTAAATTTCTGATGAAACGACGATAGAGAAAGAGATAGTGGAGTCCTTGTTACAAATTTGGTTATGTCTCGTAGATAGATGGATAAGCTCACGAATTAGAAGACACTATTTTTTTGTGACATCTACGCTTATAAATTTATTTATTTTAAGTGACGTTTATATATTATGTACAAATAAATGTTCGATAACTGTTATTGTAATAAATAAATCTTGTAAAATATTGGAAAACTGTATTTGTCATGTGTCTTATGTTCCGCAAGATGATACACACATGCATCCTACGCCATTCGGTGATATTGCAAGTGAACACACAACATGGTCGTCACTTACATGCCAGCCCGACCTTGAGGGGGAGCTATGGTGGCCGGAGGGCAATCACGGAGGGCCCGAGATTTTATGGGGACCCAAATTGAACTTTTTTAACAGATGCTCACGCTATTCCATTTTAATTGACGTTTTGGGAGTGCGTGTCAAACTTTGACTATAACTTACTTTGTATTCAATCGTTCGAAAAATATAAAATTGATATTATCGAATACGTTTTTCAAAATATTTTCATAATATTAATTTTTCCTTGTAATTTTCTATAATGTATATATAAAGTAATTAATAAACAAAGTTATGTTTCGATAAACATGAAGTCAATTAAAGTAAAATGGAGAAGTATATATATATTGTTACATATTTAGTGGACAAGTTGTAGTTATAGTGTGTAGTGGATTAATGGTACTTTTGATCATATCAGGTCTAGAGTTCAAATAATTATAAAAGCATTACAATGCCCACGGGGCATAGCTCAAATGGTAAGGGGCTTTACTATAAGAGTGTGCTTCTCCACAAGTGTGTGAGTTTGATCCACGGCAGGTGCATGAGTAACTCTACATTTGTTCAAGGGAGGATCCGCTTGTGGGTGGTTACCCAGCCTACTCTGGGCACTCTTAAGGTGGAGTACCGAGCCGCTAGAGGCACTCAGTCACATCCCGCATTCACCTCCTCTTTTGGGCGATGGGATAGCCAAGCCGGGGCGCCTTAAATGAGCTACAAATTTGTTCATCGACATAAATTTTGTCAATTTATAATACATACCATATTTTTCACTTTTCTAGTTCAATGCATGCCTCTTCTTCAATCAACAACATATATTTTGCTTCTCCCATTTAGATGCATGGATATATCCTCCCAATTAACTCTAGTACTATGACTAAAATCAATAATAATCATGTGTAAAAATATTGTGTTGTGTTGTATACTTGAAGCCAACCAACCCCATTGGTAATCAAGATCAATTGGCAAGGGATTTTTGATGGTGAGGTTGCTTCAAAAGAATGTGGAACAAAATTTCATTCCATGTATCCACAGGCCCAGGCAAGCACCAATGTATACAATCATTATAGCCTTTCATATACTTATTCCCCCAATATGCTCCTGGGTGACCATCTGCCCTCATTAGCATAGCTTTAGTAATATCAATAACTTCAAACTTATTCCCCCTTTTCTCCCCCTCTTTTCTTGCTCTTTCAACCTCTTCCACCTGCACCTTCCTATACTCTCCATCCACTCCATTAGCCCTATCGATTACCTCGCCCTCGTTGAATGGTCGTGTCCTATTACAACCTCCTCCTTGGTCCCAAGAACCATTCTCGAAATGTGCTGGTGAAAACGTCCTTAACAACGTTAACATGCCCAAACAATTCTTGCAATTGTTGATGTGATCAAAGGCAGCTCGAAACGCCTTCCTGAGGGCGTAATTAGGGTCAAAAGTAGTCACGTTTGGCGCTTGGCAATACACACATCCTATAAGCTTGTCATCTTCGTACATGTAGTTTTGCCTAAAGAACCAATGTCCATCGGACAAAATGGCGTAGTCGATTGTTGGCAAGGCTGCTGACCATCTTTCGTCGATTTTGTCTAGATGCAAGTCGAAGCCACCACTCGATGAACCATTGATGATTCTATCGGTGGCCTGAACGAAAAATTGTGACCAAAAGGCCATGAGGGTGAAGTTGTGAACTGGAAAGTGCCATGTCGTGAAACGATCATCATCCTCTTTGAGTAGTTGTGTTGGAGTCTCTTGCTACAAAATATAAATAAACTTTAAAATTTAGGAGTGCATCTTGTAAATTTTAAGAAAATATATATATATATAGTAAAATTCCATTTTCTATTATTAGACATATATATACTTCAAAAAATCAAAGCGGTGACGATGGTTTCTCTATGCCTATTACTTTCTCCATCCCTAAAAGATTGATATATTTTTACTTTTGTATGTGGTCAAACTTTAGAAAGTTTAATCAAGAATTCTTATTAAATGGTAAGATAAAATATAGTCATGTGGGATCTTGTTAGATTCATCTCAATATATTTTTGAAATATCAACTTCTTAATGTAAAATAAGAAATATTTACGTTTTAGATTGTGTTTTGTTGACCATAAAAGTCAAAATGTAGCAATCTTTTAGGGACTGAGAGAGTATATTGCTAGTTCCATCACTGCTTATGTGACGATGATAAGGAAAATTTAACACAACTTAGTAACTTCTTTATTTACTAAAATCATATATATAAATAAAAAAGTACTTGAACTTATTCGAAATGTTTCTTCACAATTCATAAATTCCATATAGTATTATATGATATTTTAAGATTGAACAGCTAAAATCATCGTGATCGAGTGATAAATTAGATCGAAAATAGGTTATTAGTTACTTTGTGGAGTATATTTTAGTAGCTTGTTCTTGGAAATATATATTTCGAAATTGGTGGAAGATGAAAAAAAATTGAATTTAGATGGAGGTCCGCTTCTCACGGTTTCACTTGGATTATCGATGGGCAAAATGGCCACATACAAATACATTTAAAATAATGATAATATACTGTAACACAAATACACGTTATTATGAGCAGTTCAATGAACCTTGAAAATCACTAAATTCCATGTGTAAGAGGCAAAACTCGCATGGGCTCGCATCTCGAGTACCTCATTATTATTTGTCCATTACTCTTGTCCAGAATCGGCAATAATCGATCAAGTTATCGAAGTATATACTAATTAATAGTTAATCAAAAATACTTTTTGTGGTTTAATAACGTGGTGCTAGTATACTACTAGTATGTTACACCGGCTTTTTATTAGGAGGTTTACAGTTTAATTGTATTATTATTTCATATTTTTTAAAAGTATTTATTTTGATTGTAATTTACTAAAAATTTATATATACAATGTAATTCTATAGCAGCTACAAGAATATTATATTATCAACTACAATAGTTAGATATTTAAGAACAACATTTTGTTTGAAAAATGTAGATTAAATTCAATCAACTAATATTATTGTTTTTATGAACATGTTCAAGTGCTTCTGAAATGTATGTCCATAAATTGAGAATGTCATAGTCCTCAACCCTATCTAGTAATAACAAGAACATTATTTCTATCATCTTTAGATCTACCTAATATGTACAATGTATTACTGAATAACCGTTTAAATAGCGATTGCAAATTTCTTGTTTTCCGGGATTATATGTCAAGAAAAAGGAAAATATAGTAGTTATTTTGATGTTGAGGAACTGACCATTGACAAAAGGCATAGAAGGGACTCCATTTGATTCCGACCAAGTGAGTCACCAATGAAAGCCATTGTCTTCCCTTTTACATAACTGAGGAAAGCTTTGGAATCAAACCTAGGAAGCTCACATTGGTCTGGCTTCCATCTCCAATGTAAGAAATCTCTATCTCTCCTTCCATGCAAGAAACAGTTCCTCAAATGTGGAATACTTTTACAACTATAATTTGTGTATAAAGAACCTTCTTCATCCCATATCCAACGACCCTTAAACACCTCACATTCTTCTTCAATAACATCTACACATACATACAAAATCAAATGAATAATTTAGCTACATGCCATGAAATATGTCGAGGCTAATAACATATCATTCCTCGTATACTTTGACATATTCGACAAATAAAATGTGTGGAACATACCATTATGAGATTGATTGAGGGCATTCGTTGGAGCAAGGTCATCTACATTATTATTGTTGTTGTTAATAAGTGGTGAGAACTGCAAAAGGGTAGGAGTGTATAGAACATAGAAAATGAACAAAATGGGCAAGCATAATGAACAGAGCAAAAAGGGAGCTGATAAGGTGGTTGAAGACTGATTTAAAGATTTGTCACTCTTGTTAAGGATGTAGTTCTCACTTTTCTCTCTAGATTTTGAATACATCATAGGTGGTTTCTAATGGCATGGGGAAAGAAGGAGAGGCTTTTTGTTGCCTTGGAGTTTGGGGGGTGAGTTATTATTAGATTTTGATATTAACAGATTTTTATTTTTATTTTTTGGGTTGTCGTTTTAGATTTTTTATTTTATTAACTAACGTCTTATATTTTTAAAGTAACATATGATGGGTCTTTCCTTTTAAGTCCCTAGTTAATATATTTAAGGTGCAACAAGTATGTCAAGACATTTTGTCCTAGTGGCAAGCGTGCTGACACCTCTAACGGAGGTCTTGGGTTTGAACCCTCTTGCTAGCATGGAAATTAGTTAGAGAGATGGTTAAAAAAAAGATGCAATAAGTATAACACCAATACATGAATGCAATTGTTGATTAATTCATTACTTAGGGGCATATAAAACGTCATTGTTTCTTAGTTGACATGAAAAAATTTAAAACGACAGCTAAAAAATGGAGGAAGTGAATTAGTTAGATAGCCTAATAAAAAAGTTCTTACTAATAATTCCAAGGTCTTGAATTCAAAATCCACCTCATCACTAGTTTACAAAAAAAAAACTAAATACATAGGGAATAGTTATCAAATCTTTTCCCTACAAGCTGATGTTCAATTTTACCTTAGTATAACAGGAAAACTATAAACATAAATAAGAACCATTTAAATCATCTAATAAAATTAAATGTGATTAGTTTTGATAAATATTGAGTGATCTTAAAAATTGAAAAAACAATATAAACAATTATAAAATTAAATGTCGGATTCCAACCCCATTCATTTAAGTTACAATTGAAAAAATATTAGGAAGTTTAAAAAATGGAGCGGACCGAGCGTTTGTCGCACGGTGCGTACACGTTATGCAAATCGAGTCGAACTATATCCTCAAAAATACCTGCAAATTCAAACCCAAACGGAAAAATTTTCCGTCCGCAGTTTTCGGACCGGATCACACGTAGGTGCGATTCCTGTGCGGACCGACTCAAACGTATCTAAGTTTGGTATAGTTCGGTCCGTTTACTGTTTACAGACCTATTGGTGAGGAATAATTGAAAGGGTTAACCGATTCAATACAATTTCTTATCTTCTTTTTCTCTCTTTTATTTTAATGATGTATAAGATGAAAAATAGAGAAAGTTATTTTATTTTAAAAGTAATACAACTTCATAAAGAATAAGGATTTTAAAGGATTATTAGTGTGAATACTCTTATTTAAAATTTAATTTTTCTTTTTATTTTGTTGACTATGAAAATCAAATAAGATTACATATTGGAATGGAGATTGGAGGGGAGTGATAATTGAAGGACAATTATTAAAGTTTATACTAAAAGGCATCTTTAGGTCCCTAATAACCTTACCTACATGGCTACACATGTTCTGGACCGTACATTGCAATGTAAACACCTCACATAATTATCATTACAATTCAAAGGATCTAATTCACATGAGCCCATCAACTAATAATGTGGAGTCCTTGAAATACATATAATAAACTAATGAGTAGAGATTAGAGAGTACTAGTTCATCTATAATTCAACATCAATAATGAGGATGTCAGAAAGTTAGTCCTACACTTGGAGTATTGCAAACGAACATGCACGCCATTATTACAAATAACTCAATAAGGCAATAATTTCATACTCCTTTATAAATATTATGCTGTTTGCAGATCTTGGGACGATGTTGGATTGATCGGGGATTCTTTTAAAAAGACAATGATTATGGTTTAGAACCTCATTAATAAAATTTATTATCAATAATCTTTTGCTTAGTAGTCAAATGAAGATTTATATAATCTCGTCTTGTCTAGTGGTGAGTGATAATGTGATTGTAGTCAATACTTTACTAAAATTATACGGAGTATATATAAGACATGCTTCTGATTTTATATTATATTGGTTCTCTTCGTTGTAGGGCTACCGCTAGAGCACATCCTTTCATTTACAATATATCTAGCCAAGAACACCTTACCCAAGAGGGGGAGAGGGGAGATTCAACCTACTTTAAGAAAAATACTTTGTATTTATATAGCCCCTAAAAGCTCGATCATTTGTAAATTTTAATACGTTGACTCTTTAAACTTTTATTTCAAATATTTTTATATTATGATATTTATGTAAAAGATATCAAAATATAGTATTTTTATCTATTTTACTATTAATATGCTATAATTTTGATAAAAATATTGAATTACAAAATGAAAATCGGGAATTGGCCTCTTTTAGGTAAAAATCGATTTGGCGGGTCGGAAAAATAAAAATAAAATTTATACCACATATATTACATAAAACAGATGTCGATCTTAAATGTGGATAATTATCCACACTCATGAATGATATAAATATGACGGTTGCTTTACCTCTAATTACATCAACGTCATTTTTATATGCGAGTCTTAAAATTATGTGGGTATATTTTAGGAGAAATACTATATACATCAGAACAATGATTTTTTTGGGTATAAAATGCCTATTTTATTTCTAATTTAACTATCTTTTTTATTCCACTTGCAAATAGAGGGACAAAATAATTGTTTCACATTAGAATTTTACTATTCTGGTGTGTATAACAGATAAGTTCATTTAAAAATGTTAATTTTAACAATTGAAAAAGCAAAATGGTCAGTCTTGTAAGAATAGTAAAAGTATTAGACAAAAAAGGAGAATATAATATCGCAAACACCATAATTTTTAAGCTAATGAAAGATAAAATTATATTTGTTTTTTAATACTTTCTTCATTTCAAATTAATTAACTTTATAAGAGTTTGTGTCAAAATTTTGTTTATATACATTTTGCTCATTTCATCAAAACATCTAAATTGATATTATTGAATTTGTATTTAAAAATTCTTTCATAATATTTTTCGTAATCTTTTTTATCATGTATACATAAAATAGTTGATGATTAATATTGTATTTCGAAAAGCACAAAATTTATTAAAAAAATGAAATCCGTCAGGGTGCAGAGTATAGTTAACTGCTAAAAAAAACTAGAGTCCTAAGTATTAAGTTGCTTTTTCACAAAATATTGATTTGTTTTCATAAAAAACAAATCTTGTGTTAAAGTTATTTACATTATTTGTATACTCACGGATAGATGATTGGAAATGTTAGATGATGATATTATGTTCCAAAAATTTATGAAATTGCTCTCTTTTGGACCTGTTAGTTTCCTCCACTACTTGTTACGGATTATTTCAACTTCTTTTACCCATTTCAAACCCGGTGGACGAAGGCCCAGTCCCCCAGGTGAAGCACCTCCTATTTTCTGGCCCAGTGCCATCTTTGCCATTAAATTCAATTTTCAAATCTTGCTACTCAATGTTTCAGTTGAATTAGACACCAAGTATTGCTAACATTTAATTTTTTATTAGATCAATCACTTATTTTTGATCCAATTGAATCATTGGCATTCATTGTCTCACTCAACTACTTCGACAATATATCGCTAATTTACAAAAAAAAAAAACTACTTCGATCAATTCCACCGTTCAAAATCAAATTTCATTAAAATTATGTCTGTTTTGGAGAGGATCAAGGGAAGAGAGTTTAAAACTGTTTGTGTTTGAGAATACGATTAATTTTTTTTCTAGAATAAATTATTACCACTCATTCACAATTGTTACTTCTCATCTCCCTCAAATTCACCCTTCCTCAAATTTTAGGAGAATGGGGGAGAATAACATATTTAAATATTATGTTGTTACTTCCATATGATTCCTCTAGCTCAAAATTATAATACTCACACAACAATACGAGTTTGAGTCCCTAAGAACCAAACACACCATAAGTATCTGTAATACTAGAATGGGCAATTTAGTCAGTACAAAATCTATTGACCATTCTCTCTCAAAATCGTTTCTCATTCGTGATATCGTGGAGTTAATTGCTGGAATGGTCCCAGTATGTAGAGGCCTGGTGCGGTTTTTGGTCCCGGAAGGTGGAACTGTTGCGAAAATGGTCACTGGGAATGTGTACAATGGTGCATTTTTTGTCCCTGATCCGTTAACCTTGATGATTTTCGGCGTGAATAGTGAAGTTTTGGGGCAAAAAATTAAACTTTTAAGAAGTTGGTTACCTTAATGAAGCTTGGGGGGGCGCGAAATGACTAAATTACCCCCCTGATATTGTAACGACCCGCCCCAGGTGGTACCTGCCCTGAGGTTAGGCTCGATAACAAACCAGAATCAGAGTCACCAACCGATGGATGACTCGATAAATAGACAGTTTTAAAATAAAAGTAAAATAGTTTAAATAAATCCGTGAAATATGAGGAAAACCATGCTGAGTAAAAGTAATAAAGTAACTCCATCGGGGTGTTCACCCAAAACCCCACAAACACAAGTAATAAACAACAAATACAACTGATAACCCACGTAGGGGTAAGATAGTCAATAAATTTATGTAAAAAGACTCGACTCCAAATATGATGACTGAGGAAACTCCTAATGCCGTCCGTCTCTCAACGATGTAGATACTAACTCTGCCGATCTAGCCTGAAAAGATAGGTCCCCGAAGGGGTCAGCTCGACAGCTGGTGAAATCCTTCTCACGCGTGGCTACCACCCCACATACGTGATGTGAAAGCAAGTGATAATAATATACGCGGAATAATAATGCTCAAGACATAAGTAAATGATCCCAGAATGATAAACAATATAACCACATAAATGCAATACTAAATGCACTGGATCCGGACTTTCGCACTGTACAGTACTCTACCTAGCTCAACCTGCAGGGAGACCAACCCATATAATCATCACACATCTCGTCATCCACACATCTCATTCATCACACATCACAACATCACACAAAAACCCTGTACTCCGCATATGGGCCCATCACAATCATGGCGCCCCGTCAATCCTACGTTGCCGGATCTGGACAACACACACAACACGTATACGACCCGTAGGTCCACCCTAACATCTCTACTCATGCTCAATACTCAACAATACTCATCACAATGTATCCAAGTATACAATCACTACCACACAACACATACAAGAGTAAATAACAACACGTGAGTAAGAACTCACCTCAAGCAAACAGCACGTAAAGTGACACTCCAAGTCGAACTCTGGAACGATCACGCGGTCGGACCTATATAACATATAATCTATATCAAAATACTATTCCAAAGTACGCCCCATCCCACTCGCAACCATTTAAACTTTAAATCAGATCACCATAACCACTTTTAGTCAATTTGGGAAAATGACGATTTTGCCCTTTGGTAGAAAATGGCCATTTTGCCCCTGGGCCCCACATGGTCAACCCCGATAAATTACTATTATAACCCATATTAGTTTATATCATATACATGTTATCATATTACTACCATCTAACGGTCCAGTTATCAATACTTAAATTATTAACGTACTAGTCAACGGTCAACCCTAGTCAACTCAACTATGGTCAAACCTAGGTGAACTTCCATAACTATTCTAATTCTACCCTCATATCAAATAAATCAACCCCTTATCCTATTCTAGGATTCACCCCCTACTGCTAGTGAAATTACGCTTTTACCCCTCGGCTAAACTTAGTCGTACTTTTCCCCAACTCTTGCATTAATTACACTATGACCCCAAATCAACTTAAATTACAACTTAGGCCCCAAATTTGCCTCACTACCCATTTATTTGACCTCCACACCTTGAACTTCTCCTAACTTACATGTTAACCCCAGAACTCATTAATCTCAATCCTAACCAAATTTATATCACATGCTTAATTATTTAACCCTCATAACTAATACTTATTCAATCTACACCCTTATATAATTATTCCTAACCCATCCAGTGCATACTTACGTCTTATATAATATCTTCTCGCTAAAACCCTTAACTTAATCATAATTACGCTTTAAACCCAATTCTTCTATATTAACCCAATGTTCATACTAATATCAAATCGTAAACCCTTATCAAGCCTAATTCATGTTCTTAATATCCTCAAGTCATTCTTCGTCCTTCACTTAGCCAATATTCTACACTCCGGTAATCCATGCTCATTTTCTTCCCAAACTCGATATAATTTCATTCTTAATCCATTTAATTTAAAATTGAACCTTATTCCAAATTACTCACCCTATGCCCATTTCCTAATTTACATGTTCAACTCCTAATATCACCTCTAATTCCTTAGTTATAAACCCACACAACGCCTAACCATGCCTCGACCCCTAATGCTCAACAATTCATGCCTAAACTCCATTCGAACCCACCTTAAATCGAGCTCTATCCTCCATCGAACACAACATGAGCTCGGCTCTATCCCAACCGAACCATGCCGACCAGTCCCTGCCTCCAACCTATAGCCGACCAGCCTGCACCACTTCTCAAGTCTTATACACTACCCACGACCCCAACCTCCTACAATAGGACGTAAATCGGCAGCCCATGAGCATGGTTCGAACCTCCCTAATTGACTCAATCCGATCAACATTAAGCCACATATATATGTTATACACTGTACTAACTCTAATGGCAGCAATCTAGTCACCAATCGATCCATACTACATCTACTACGCTCAACCGAACACAAGAAACTCAGCCATATACGTCCGTGCATACCCTCCTCCTAAGTCAATTTTTACCCATCAATTAAGCATGTTCTAAGGTGTTTAGACACCACACTATATACATTAATTCCCAAGGTGTTCATTCGGTTCAAATTGTAGCAAGAACGGGCGAGATCGAGTCCGAAACGTCGGCGAGTTTTCCCCCCCCAAACTGCCGAATCATAACAATGAGAAGAGAGAAGACGGGGAAGGCTTGCGTACCTTGTTTGGTTGAGAACCCTACGGTGGCCACGCCTAGATGAAACTCGAACGGTTGGGAAAACTTCTAAGCTTTTAGGCTATGAAGTTGTGCGGCTTTGTGAGGAAGAAAGAGTTGTGTGCATGAGTGAAGGGTTCACACGTTTCTTGTGTGCTTAAGTAGGCTGCTGATGTTCGACTGGGCTGGCTGATGTGGGCTGGCCCATTAGGGCTGGCCCATTACGGCTGGCTCGCTCGCAACTTACTCGATTAAGATTAAAATGCGACACTTCACGAGCTCTAACGATCGCATCGAGTCCAATCTTTTTGTGTCTTAAATTTTATATCTAAATTAGTTAACTTAGGACGAAATATTACAATCTTCCCCCCTTCAAGAATTTCGTCCTCGAAATTTGCATCGAAACTAACCTCTCACAGTGCCAACAATCTACTACTATGCCGTACTTAACCGACTTCAACATGTCATGACTATGCCATCATAATCGAAACTAACATCTCATAACTATTCTATTGGTTCATGTCAACTATAATGTCACAACATTTTACCTCCGATCATCATGCCTTAGATCTCACATGATCCAATTATAGGCCTCCAACAATTATCACAACATCATCAACTACTTGCGCAACTACTCCATGTACCTGATATAATAATCATATATCCTGCTCAATGGTCACGTACACGTGCCACAACCTCTCAATACTACTCGCTAATCTCATCGCACGATCATCAAGAATTAATATCATCACTAGTCGCCTTTCAAATATTAATAGTTCAATACAGATATTTCCTCTCCGCAATATCAATGATACAAACCCAGAAATCACCCCGCACTACCTGATATAAGACATACATACAATGAAACAGAACTGATATGAATAACATCACCCTCTTCACCTTATAATGTCATCACGATAATTTTCTAATTAGCAAGGCCGAGGTATTTTAATGTTCCATCTCTCTACCTCTTATTATCAATAACTTTTCTTCTCCATATAATGATATCCATGCTACCGTACTGATCATACTAATACTTCCTCATTCCGCAATACGAGTTTAATCTTTTTCTTCCCTCTATAACTCACGTCCCCTAAGTATCACCTTTAATTCAAAATCTCTAAAATCTAGATATCCCCTCCTAATAGATAATCATCAGTGACACTCAAAATGCATATCACCTTAACAACTTACAAACCCATCATCCGAATAATCATAAGTGACACCATCTCCATTAGTTAAGATTACCATTATCTTGCTTAGGTCAATTATAATACCTCTTTACCCCCTATCAAGCCTTAGATCATACACATTAGAAGCATATATCCCTAGACTTATCACCCAGTTCGATAACCAGTCGCCACAACTACTCCTTGGGTTAATAGTATAATCATCCCGTATAAGAACCACTACGTATCGAACACCACATTTCAGCACCCTCCACTAGTCCCATAAGCACCCTTGTCACATAACCAACCTAATTAATATATCTAATCGCTTTGTCTCAACCCCACTAATTAAATATCAATATCCGCTCCTCATAAAATATCGCACATAGTCACTTACTGCTTGTTTATAGATGAAATATAATTTGTAACCTCTCACATCCAACATGCAGATAAACAGCACCTTAATCACGTCTCAGTCTAACCATTAGGGTATCGCCATCTTATACTTCACCTCATGATATCATTATAACAATTTCACTCACAATGATGAAGCCGTAATATTTTACTATCCGTCTTACAAAACACAAAGCTCATTATTACTTGTCATAATTTTCACAATCACCAACTTCTTCATAAGATCTTAGTACCAATACAAAATCATAACAACGCCTCTTCATAATCCTATACCAATACAATTCCACCAATGTATACCTCACAACACCTGCAATATTACCCCGAGTATTCCATTGCCTCTTATCTCACCTGAACAAGTTTATCTCTTGTACACCAATGTGTCCATTTTCATATGTCGAACTCAACATACCTCAATTCGCTGGTAACATCAACACTCTTTAATATACCATTAGTTACCACCATATCTCCACACCTTATTAAGGTTACCCAACATTTAGACAAACACCCATTGGTATAATTATCCAATCAATTTTCCACTTGCAAGTCTTAAGCCCTTCCAAAATCATGGGTATCGAATTATCCAATAGGTTGTTTCCTAGTAATCCCATCCAATCCTTATTGCGATCAACCTAATCATACATCTTATCCTCATATGTATCCCACATATTATTTATTACCCCCAAATACAACCAAGTGTCTTAATTATCACCGCGCATGTTGTGCATATATCGATGTTTCTCCTCCAAGCTCATTATACTTGACCAACCAGGTAAATCCTTAAATCCATAACCCTTATAATGTCAAATCATCAGTATTACGTCACCAACAGCACTCATCTTTTCCCACTTATCATATATCATATCCACCATTCATACTCATGAAGATGTTTTCTTAGTTCAGACGATCCTCAATCGTACATTACATGTAATCACTGTGTGAACAATTCTGGACACATGCTATAAGTACCTCCAACCTACTCTTACCCATACCTCGATACCGTTGTCAGTTAATCTATCCCATAGCCAATGATCAAACTTAATCGTTTTCAGTTCACCACACCTCCTCCTTAGTATCCACAGCTTCCAACATGTGTGATATCCTCATTTAAGTTCTAGGTACCCCTTCGTGCTCACACAATCATAGGCACCATGTCCACCTTATACTACCTCCAATTGTTTATCAGCCTTAATTCCTCGACCTTCTTTCTAACTACCTCCGAACCATATAATTTATCGTCTCTTATCTGATATTGACAAACTAGAGTGATACATTTTCTCCAATACGAACGTAAAATGGTACCACCCCAATGTGCAACTCCATCTTCATAGTTACTGCCAATAAGTTATATCGTTCATCTTTTCCATCACTTACATCTTTAGGAAACCATCGTTCATATTCCACTTATTCCATAACAACCCGTTCCTTATCATCGTATTCAATTACTTGTGATCGCTAGATTGAAGCGTTATTCTCAGTGCTAACACTAATTCGTCTGGTCATAACTATACAACCAATTCTCAACCTCTAGTCTATGCTACCTTTCTACCATCGAACATCATCTACCAACATCAATTCATACTTAATGGTATATCCTCCATACGCGAGACTTTACAACTCACTATGATTTATCCTGATAAGAATATATATACTATTACCTTCGCCTACAAGTGACGCACCTATCACCCAATACTATCTCCAACCTTAACTCATACTCTCCTCAACTTACCATAACCTTGATCCACATATCCTATAACAATTCTCAAGAGCAATTCGGAACCTCAGTCAACCACCTTTCAAAAGTATTAGCTCGATTTAACATCTCTTCCTTAGTGATATTCTCTCGATTACTTAGTATTGTCCAACTTATGTTCATATTCTTAAGCTTCTAATTCACCTTCCGATCACTGGTGATACTTACATGCATCTATGTCCCGTCCCTGGCCACCCTCACTAATTTGTACACTTAGGTTCTCAGAGTTCATATCCACAGTCGAGTACCTATCCTCAATCCGTCATGATTCCATTCAATCCTTACTTTCCCCCTTAATACATAATTTAAAACACCCGACAACTTCACTGCGTTTCCTAACCGCAGTAGTAATAGTTCTCCCACTTAAGTTACTTACATCCATTCTAAGTCCATCGTAATTATATCCCCATCTCGTTTCTTTTATATCAAATACACATCTCAAGACACGACTCCTTTCACTAATCCTCCTATCGTATGGGACATTCGTCCTTACACCCCATCCTCTCGTTCCAACCTTAGGTTGTATCAAACCCCTTATTCTACGATGATACATCTCATCAACTGAGATCGCACGCCTCTTACTTATGTCTAATCAAGTCTACCCCGCGCTCATTTAACGTTAATTATACCCGATACCCCATTATCTGAAAACCTCACCCGGTGGCATATCCCCTCAGTCTACGGAAACACAAAAAAAACAACAATCAACCCTATCCACATGCTGACTCCTAACGACACCACGGAAGCCTTAGACACTCTAACAAGTAAGCACATAACACACAGAACCCTCCCAACAATCCTAGAACCTAAGCTCTGATACCAAACTTGTAACGACCCGCCCCAGGTGGTACCTGCCCTGAGGTTAGGCTCGATAACAAACCAGAATCAGAGTCACCAACCGATGGATGACTCGATAAATAGACAGTTTTAAAATAAAAGTAAAATAGTTTAAATAAATCCGTGAAATATGAGGAAAACCATGCTGAGTAAAAGTAATAAAGTAACTCCATCGGGGTGTTCACCCAAAACCCCACAAACACAAGTAATAAACAACAAATACAACTGATAACCCACGTAGGGGTAAGATAGTCAATAAATTTATGTAAAAAGACTCGACTCCAAATATGATGACTGAGGAAACTCCTAATGCCGTCCGTCTCTCAACGATGTAGATACTAACTCTGCCGATCTAGCCTGAAAAGATAGGTCCCCGAAGGGGTCAGCTCGACAGCTGGTGAAATCCTTCTCACGCGTGGCTACCACCCCACATACGTGATGTGAAAGCAAGTGATAATAATATACGCGGAATAATAATGCTCAAGACATAAGTAAATGATCCCAGAATGATAAACAATATAACCACATAAATGCAATACTAAATGCACTGGATCCGGACTTTCGCACTGTACAGTACTCTACCTAGCTCAACCTGCAGGGAGACCAACCCATATAATCATCACACATCTCGTCATCCACACATCTCATTCATCACACATCACAACATCACACAAAAACCCTGTACTCCGCATATGGGCCCATCACAATCATGGCGCCCCGTCAATCCTACGTTGCCGGATCTGGACAACACACACAACACGTATACGACCCGTAGGTCCACCCTAACATCTCTACTCATGCTCAATACTCAACAATACTCATCACAATGTATCCAAGTATACAATCACTACCACACAACACATACAAGAGTAAATAACAACACGTGAGTAAGAACTCACCTCAAGCAAACAGCACGTAAAGTGACACTCCAAGTCGAACTCTGGAACGATCACGCGGTCGGACCTATATAACATATAATCTATATCAAAATACTATTCCAAAGTACGCCCCATCCCACTCGCAACCATTTAAACTTTAAATCAGATCACCATAACCACTTTTAGTCAATTTGGGAAAATGACGATTTTGCCCTTTGGTAGAAAATGGCCATTTTGCCCCTGGGCCCCACATGGTCAACCCCGATAAATTACTATTATAACCCATATTAGTTTATATCATATACATGTTATCATATTACTACCATCTAACGGTCCAGTTATCAATACTTAAATTATTAACGTACTAGTCAACGGTCAACCCTAGTCAACTCAACTATGGTCAAACCTAGGTGAACTTCCATAACTATTCTAATTCTACCCTCATATCAAATAAATCAACCCCTTATCCTATTCTAGGATTCACCCCCTACTGCTAGTGAAATTACGCTTTTACCCCTCGGCTAAACTTAGTCGTACTTTTCCCCAACTCTTGCATTAATTACACTATGACCCCAAATCAACTTAAATTACAACTTAGGCCCCAAATTTGCCTCACTACCCATTTATTTGACCTCCACACCTTGAACTTCTCCTAACTTACATGTTAACCCCAGAACTCATTAATCTCAATCCTAACCAAATTTATATCACATGCTTAATTATTTAACCCTCATAACTAATACTTATTCAATCTACACCCTTATATAATTATTCCTAACCCATCCAGTGCATACTTACGTCTTATATAATATCTTCTCGCTAAAACCCTTAACTTAATCATAATTACGCTTTAAACCCAATTCTTCTATATTAACCCAATGTTCATACTAATATCAAATCGTAAACCCTTATCAAGCCTAATTCATGTTCTTAATATCCTCAAGTCATTCTTCGTCCTTCACTTAGCCAATATTCTACACTCCGGTAATCCATGCTCATTTTCTTCCCAAACTCGATATAATTTCATTCTTAATCCATTTAATTTAAAATTGAACCTTATTCCAAATTACTCACCCTATGCCCATTTCCTAATTTACATGTTCAACTCCTAATATCACCTCTAATTCCTTAGTTATAAACCCACACAACGCCTAACCATGCCTCGACCCCTAATGCTCAACAATTCATGCCTAAACTCCATTCGAACCCACCTTAAATCGAGCTCTATCCTCCATCGAACACAACATGAGCTCGGCTCTATCCCAACCGAACCATGCCGACCAGTCCCTGCCTCCAACCTATAGCCGACCAGCCTGCACCACTTCTCAAGTCTTATACACTACCCACGACCCCAACCTCCTACAATAGGACGTAAATCGGCAGCCCATGAGCATGGTTCGAACCTCCCTAATTGACTCAATCCGATCAACATTAAGCCACATATATATGTTATACACTGTACTAACTCTAATGGCAGCAATCTAGTCACCAATCGATCCATACTACATCTACTACGCTCAACCGAACACAAGAAACTCAGCCATATACGTCCGTGCATACCCTCCTCCTAAGTCAATTTTTACCCATCAATTAAGCATGTTCTAAGGTGTTTAGACACCACACTATATACATTAATTCCCAAGGTGTTCATTCGGTTCAAATTGTAGCAAGAACGGGCGAGATCGAGTCCGAAACGTCGGCGAGTTTTCCCCCCCCAAACTGCCGAATCATAACAATGAGAAGAGAGAAGACGGGGAAGGCTTGCGTACCTTGTTTGGTTGAGAACCCTACGGTGGCCACGCCTAGATGAAACTCGAACGGTTGGGAAAACTTCTAAGCTTTTAGGCTATGAAGTTGTGCGGCTTTGTGAGGAAGAAAGAGTTGTGTGCATGAGTGAAGGGTTCACACGTTTCTTGTGTGCTTAAGTAGGCTGCTGATGTTCGACTGGGCTGGCTGATGTGGGCTGGCCCATTAGGGCTGGCCCATTACGGCTGGCTCGCTCTCAACTTACTCGATTAAGATTAAAATGCGACACTTAACGAGCTCTAACGATCGCATCGAGTCCAATCTTTTTGTGTCTTAAATTTTATATCTAAATTAGTTAACTTAGGACGAAATATTACAGATATTTTGATAATCATTTTTTAAAATTCATCTATATTTTTTTCCTAGTAAAAAGGGTTCGATTTCGATAATTGTTTTTAGCAAAAATGTTCGATTTTGGTACTTTTTTGGCCAAGAGTTTCAATTTTACTAAAAAAGTATCTAAAATAACTACCAAAATCGAATATTTTTGCAAAAAGAAAAACCTATCAATATCGAACCTTTTGTCAAATCCTATGAAAAACGAATTGAACCTTTTGGGCAAATTACAATTTTTTTTTGCCAAATAGCTTTCTAAAGCAAACATGTTGTCAAAAAACTATGATAAACCAAACTGTTTTGGCAAATTACAAAAGCTTTTTGGAAAATAACTATCAAAATCGAACCTTTTTTGCGAACAACTACCACAACCGAACATTTTTTAGAAAAACTACGAAAAATCGAACCTCTTTGCGAACACTTTTTGTCAAAAACTATCAAAATCAAACATTTTTACCAAAAAGTGAGAAAAACAAACCCTTTTTAGAACACTTTTTGCCAAACAACTACTAAAATCTAACATTTTTGTCAAAAACTACGAAACCGAACTTCTTACAAATTAACAACAAAAATCGAGCACTTTTGGCCAAACAACTACTAAATCGAACATTTTTACCAAAAACTACGAAAATCAAACCTTTTTGTGAAACAATTACCAAAATAGAATAATTTTTACAAAAAATAAAATAAAAGAACTGAAAAAAAAATCAAAAAGAAATTGAGGAAAAATCGAAAAAAGAAGTGTATCAAAATATTCGGGGGTAATTTTATCATTTTGCTCTCCAAGTTTTATTAATTTAACCAACTTCTCAAAAGTTTCATTTTTGCCCCAAAACTTCACTATTGACTACGAAGATCGTTAAGGTTAACGGATCAGAGACCAAACTACACCAGAACAACACTTACTCGAACTATTGCAACAATTCTGATATTGCACATAACTGATACCCATTCTTTTGGCTTGCTAATATAATGGGCCCAAATCGATTTAGGGGTTTTATAACACTTAACTGAGAGCAAAAACCCCAAAATCAAACAAGATTGGGGTGAAAAAAGTCTCTTTGACGTGTTTTGTCGTTGTTGTAAAAATGACATTATTTGAAGCTTCTTCAAGTAGTGATTCATGAAATTATTTTAGAAAAATATTTCGGATTACCTAAATTGTACCAAAAGATCGAAAAAGAAAATATTGTATAAAATGATATAATATACATTTTTAATCATTAATG
Source organism: Echium plantagineum (assembly GCA_003412495.2). NCBI lineage: Eukaryota > Viridiplantae > Streptophyta > Magnoliopsida > Boraginales > Boraginaceae > Echium > Echium plantagineum. The sequence goes on along the minus strand of CM016563.1, from coordinate 20,694,910 downwards.
CCCAAAAAATTTAATAACCGTAACCTTTTTTTGCTGTCAAAAGCAACCTTAAAAGTGAAAAATAATTAAAAAATAGAGTGACTAAACTAGATTTTTTTGTCCTTTCAGTTAGTCCTAAATGTGAGCAATATTCATATTAAATTAATTAAAGAGGGATGCATGAAGTAGACAGTCCCACAGTAAATGGATGATGATTGATGGATCCAATAGATGATCATGGCGTTTATTTGTTTGGACATTTCACCAGCAGACATATATTGTGTATTTCTTCAAAATAGACAAAATATTGGCGACATTACTATTGTTGTTTTTTTATATCTCAAAGACAATAATATGAATATTGACATATGGACTATTGCAGATGATAATCTTCCAATTCGTTTGTATCGGATTATATATATCCAGTAGTTCGCCTACAATTTGCTTCATGTCGAAATGTCGTCAATGGAGTTAAAGAGAATAACACCACATCCTCATCATCATCAGTAAGATTTTATCAAATTGACGAAGACCTAAGCAAGAAAGTTAGTTGGGAAAATCTGAAGGCACTAATAAGACTCTTATATTTTCAACCAACATAAATAAAAAGAAACCTAAAAGTAGGTTAAATAAGGGGTGAATGCACTTTAGGCTAGGTTTGAGTAGTATACATATTCTTTGTTGGAATATGCCTGAATTTGCGATTCTCAGCAGACGATCGGTATTTGGGTCGGAATTTGGCCTGTTTCGATCCAACATCCGAAATCATGTACGAGGCTAATCAGGACTTAGTCGGTACTTGGTCGGTACTTCAACAAATACCGAAATCGGGTACGAGATACATTGGAACTTCATCAGGACTTGGTCGAATGGTCAGTACTTGCCAAGTCCCGATCGGGTCTAGAGACGCGTGGGCTTTGCCGTTTTTCTGATGAGCCTAGGGCTTTTCTCTCATAGTTTAGTTAGGTTTTCCTGGTTACCTATAAATAGGACGCCGATCATACATTGTTCGTATGAGACTAAAATACTTAGAATAGATTTTCTATTCCTCTGAGATGTGATTGATGAGGCTCTGCCCGTGGATTAGTCCTAACACATTGTTAGTTCTGGTGTTATTTACTTTCAGTACATTACTTAATTCCTTTATCTTCGCTGTTCGCCAAATTAGTCGTCGACAAGTCGCTTCCGTTATAACAAATTGGTATCTAGAGCTAAGGTTGGTGATTCTGATTCCTGAAGATGGGTGGTGAAAGCATGAAGGTTGAGAAGTTTAATGGGAAGGATAATTTCAGTCTCTAGCAACTGAAGGCTAGGGCGTTGTTAATCCGAGAGGGTCGTTGGGCACCTATAAAACCACTGGTGCCTCCACCGGAAAATTTGGCGGTTCTAGAAGAAAAGTCACACTCGACGCTTTTGCTATTATTGGAGGATCATGTTCTGATTGAGGTAGCCGAGGAGAAGATTGCAGCAGGGATGTGGTTAAAACTCGAAAGTCTATACATGACCAAGAGTTTAACCAATAAGTTGGTTCTGAAACAACGTATGTTCGGTTTGCGTATGAAACAAGGTACATATTTAGAGGAACATCTTGAACGCTTTAATTCAATTCTACTTGATTTGAGGGGTATTGATGTTGCCGTTGATGATGAGGATCCTGCCTTAATTCTGTTAATGTCTTTACTTGATTCATATGAAAACTTCCGTGAGAATAGGACTAATGGTAAAAATACTATATCCCGGGAGGAGGTTAGAACTGCACTACAGAACAGGGAGTTGAGACATAACTGTAATGGTACGTCGGACAATCAGGGATATAGTATCTTTACCATTAGTCATATTCTCACGAAAGTTTTCATATAAATCAGGTAAAGACACGGCTAATTTACTGTTTGCCCCCTAAACTATGAAGTTTGTTTCAGATTGCCCCCTATACTATTGATTGTTTCAGAGGTGCCCCCTGAACCCTTTTTTACAACTTTAAAAGATAAAATGACCATTATACTCTATCACTATTACAAAGTATAGGGCAATATTAAGATATTTTACATAACTAAAATTAAACCCCACCCTTTCTTCTCCACCCCACCCCCATTCTCACCCCCCCACCTACATCTGCTTCATCTTTCTATACACCCCCATCACAATTCAAAATTAAACATTTAAACTGCAGAAACTAAAGCATTCTTGAGCTTATTCCATTCTAGCTTCAACCCCCTAAAAATCAGTCAAAAATATAACTCTCTCAAAGTTATAACATCCTTAAACACGTAAATCTCGAAACTCAATTTCTGAAAACAGATAACAATCTCGCCCAAGTCTTTTGAGCTTTAAAGAATACGCTTTTTACCTTCCCATTAAACCTAAGGTTGACGATAACTTGTTCAAAACAGAGCAAAAAAAATCAATTTTTTTAATGTTGTCTAATTAAAGCAACGAGTTCTTCCAATTTACGGCTAAATCAGACAACAAACTACAAAGAGGAGCTGATAACTCACCAGAAAGTTGTCTCCTTTTCAGCTCCAAATCCTTCTACTTACAAATTCTCCAATTATTATATAGAAAAGTTTCATTTATTACTACGATAAAAAGTAATTTATGAATATAATAGTGATATAAAAAATGAAAACGTCTACAAAAGAGTAATTTATGGATATAATTTCGATTTTAAAATAAAGAACGTCGATTAAAATGAATTAAAACGAGCTTTGTGCTTAGAGTGAAGATGTAGTTGGGTTTCAGCCTTCAGGTGTTGGAGATAATAATGAAGTGTAAGAAAAACGGAAACGTTGAGATCTGCTAAGAAAATTAACGTTAGTTCAGTATGAATTAAGATGGGGTGTTGAGAAAGATGAAGCAGATGAACGTGGCGCTGGGGGGTGGGGCTGGGGTGGGATGGAGAAGAAAGGATGGGGTTTAGTTCTAATTATGTAAAATATTTTAATATTGCTCCCTATATCTTGTAATAGTGATAGGGTATAATGGTCATTTTATCTTTTAAAATTGTAAAAAAGGGTTCAGGGGGCACCTCAGAAACAATTAGTAGTATAGGGGGCAATCTGAAACAAACTTCATAGTATAGGGGGCGAATAGTAAATTAGCCTAAAGACACTAACAGAATTAAGGCAACATCCTCACCATCAACGGCAACATCAATACCCCTCAAAACAAGTAGAATTGAATTAAAGCGTTCAAGATGTTCCTCTAGAGATGTACCTTGTTTCATACGCAACCCGAACAAACGTTGTTTCAGAAGAAGCTTATTGGTTAAACTCTTGGTCATGTATAGACTTTTGAGTATTAATCACATCCCTGCTGCCGTCTTCTCCTCGGCTACCTCAATCAGAACATGATCCTCCAATAATAGTAAGAGCGTCGAGTGAGCCTTTTCTTCTAGAACCGCCAAGTTCTCCGGTGGAGACACCGGTGGTTTTATAGGTGCCCAGAGACCCTCTCGGATTAACAACGCCCTAGCCTTCAGTTCCCAGAGACTGAAATTATCATTCCCATTGAACTTTTCAACCTTCATACTTTCACCACCCATCTTCAGGAATCAGAATCACCAACTTTAGCTCTGATAACAATTTATTATAACGGAACCGAATTGTCTACGACTACTTTGGTGAACAACGAAGATAAAGAAATTATGTAAAATACTGAAAGTAAATAACACCAGATTTTACGTGGTATCACTAACAATGTGTTAGGACTAATCCACAGGTAGAGCCTCAAAAATTTTACTATAATGGGTTTGAAACAGATTACAGATGATCAATCAGATCTCAGAGAAGTAGAAAACATGAAATCTATTCTATGTATTTTAGTCTCATACGTACGAACAATGATTAACCTCCTATTAATAGATAACCAGGAAAACCTAACTAAACTAGGAGAGAAGGCCCTAGGCCCATCAGAAAAACGCCAAAGCCCACGCGTCTCCAGATCCGATCGGGATTGGGCAAGTACCGATAAGTCCCGATGATGTTCCAATGTGTCTCGTACCCGATTTCGGTATTTGGTGAAGTGCTGACCAAGTACCGATTAAGTGCTAATCAGCCTCGTACATGATTTCTGATGTTGGATCGGAACTGACCATGTTCCGACCCAAGTATAGATCGTCTGCTGAAATGTAAATTCAAAGCATATTCCAACACATATATATAACTACCTGAATTAAAGTAAAATTTCCTCAGGATTAAATGGAAAATTAACTCTTCCATTTTCCGAATATGTAAAATTCTAATGCCTGATCGTAATATAAACAAGCAATGTGCATTATTTTTTTTAACAAAATCAATATATCTTTTAATAAAATGAGAATATATATGTAATAAAGTTTATTGGGTGATCGATAAATTAAAGTTTGTGCTGGCAGACACTATAGTATAATGAGCTTAATGAATTGATTATACAAATGAAGAAATAGAGGAGTATCTAGTTAATAAGACAGCTAGGTTAGGAGATGAGAGATGCTTTGCATTAATACTTGACTAACATGCATTATTAATTATGAGTAGTTCGCATGCAATACATTGTCTTCTGATTTCGTTTCAAGATTAACAACTTATTCAATTAATTTAATTAGTGATGAACATGTGCCTATACGACATAAATCCGACCGTGGAAAGCTTTTAACAAGCCAATTATGATTAACCGACGAATATTTCAAAAAGTGACTTGGTAGCTTAACTAAACAATCATATGCAAACAATATTCATTTTCATATGACATATTATATATACACATATCACTTGATTAAGATTTTATTTAATCAATACATATTTTTTTTAGAAAGCTTTTATTATATTGAAAGAAAAGCAGGATATAAAAGTGAGGTTATTTACAGTATAAATAGCCAAAGAATACTCCATTCTATACAAGTATACCAATTTCTTTTGCTTCTAACTACAGCTCTCCAACTATTAAGAGCATTTGCAACAGTGACTCTATAAGTGATTTTATCTCAATAATAAAGAAAAGTGAACTTAAAAATGTCCAATTAACCAATTTTCAACTTCTTTAATATGGGCTGGCCCACTTAAAAAAATAGAGGAACAACTAACAGGGTGAAAATATGAGGAGTTTCCTGCAAACCCCAAATTCACTTTACTCCATCCTTTTTCAACTTTTTTTATCCATTCTTCTCTCCCTCATCATCACCAACCAGGTAATTGTACAATTTTATATTCCATTCTTCATATTTACTTTAATATTTATTATGATAATTACTTTGAAATAGTGCTTCTGAATCTTCTCTTTGGGCGATGATGAACAATCAACCCATCAAAACCCCCTCAACATAAGCTTTTCTTTATGGTCTTGGTTGAAGCAAATGGTGAAATTCTCACGAACCCATTTGAATTTGGATGAATATAAGTTCTTTTGAGTGAATGTCGGATCTCTCAAATTCATACACGTTTATTCTATTAAAATATTGGAGCAGATTTAGTATATATTTGATCTCAAAAGATTTACTCAATGAAAAAATATTGCATACAGAGAGTCAATAGTGGAAGGGACATCAATTATATAATACTCTAATTTTTTGCAGTTTTTTTTACATAATAGGGAAGAAAATAAGTAAATTGAAAAAGGATCAAAATTAAAACACCTTCTCTAAATTGATAAAGGAATTTAATTGAGGAGAATTTAAGGACTAATTTAGGAAAACTGTTGTGAATGCTCTAACACACCCTCTAACATCACTGATCCATTTGGTCACAATCTACTCTGCACTCATCTCATGGTCTTCAAATAACTTCTGATTCCTAGCGCTTGTACACAGTCACAGTGAAACACACTCTTCTCAGCCTTCCTAAGAATCCTATACCATTTCCACCGGCAACTATCTTCTGTACTAATCAATACATATAATATCATGTACATGATGTATGTGACATGAGATACCAGTAGATAGGCAGAGCCGGGTAATGAGCCGGATTTCCGGGGCTTGATATTCGGACTGGGTTCGAGTAGGCTGTTTCGTACTCTATTTGTTAAAACCGAATAATTATCTGACTCGCCAAAATTGAAACCCGACAGATAATTTGATACTCGTTCAAACTCGACTCGTTTATAACACTCGTTTATAGAGTTAATCGAATAGTTTAGTGAAAAAGGCTCTTGCTAGTGACCAGAAGATCTTGGGTTCGAAACTCAACTCATCGCTAATTTACATAAAAAAATAATAATAATATTACATGAAGACGTTTATTGTTATTTGAACATAGATACCTTACTTAAAAAAACATAAAAGAAAAACAAAAAAGAAATTAGATCATATTCCTCAAAATAACCGGAATCGACGGGATTATAGTTCATCTATAAAGTGGTCATAACGGAAATTGGCAAAAGAATATACTCTCTCCGTTTCTAAAAGATTGTCACATTTTAACTTTTGGTAGTCTACACAGCACGAGTTAAAATGTAAATATCTTTTACTCTACATGCAAAAAAATTATAAAAAGTTGATATTTTAAAAATATATATTGAGACGAATATAATATAGTCCTACAAGACTATATTATTTATTATCGTTTAATGAGAACTCATGATCAAATTTTATTATATTTGACCAACAAAAGTCAAAATGTGACAATCTTGAAAAAACGGAGCGAGTTTATGTTAATGTACATAAGTTAATTAATTTTATTATTAACGGGGTCAAAATACTTGATGACACTTGAGAGATTAACAATAATATCAACATATTATTAATAATGTTCAAGTCTATAAGATTCCTCCGAGTTTTTTGCACCAATGGTCCCAGTAAATGGGAGCCAATTGCACTTTCGTCCCTGTAATTGAAAGTGTTGCAGTGCTAGTCCTCGATAGTGTACACCTTGTGCGGATTTAGTCCCTAATTTAACGTCCACGTTAGTTTTGGACGGTTTTGGCGTTTTAGGTCGAATTTTGGGGTCAAAATGAAAACTTGCGAAAAGTTTGGGCTATTTAGAGTTTTTGTTGCGCATTTAGTCCTTGTTAATGTGTTTTTGTGCCCATTTAGTCATTTTTTCTTCCTTGTTATTATTATCATTAATATTATAATTAAATTTATTATTACTTTCATTATTATGTTAATTATTATTATCATTATTATTATTTTCATTATTATTATGTATTATTATTATTATTATTTTCATTTTCATTATTTTATTACTATTATTATTATTATTTTTCTCAATATTATTATTATTCTCATTATTATTACTTTCACTATTATTATGTTAATTATTATTATTATCATTATTATTACTTTCATTTATGTTAATTGTTATTATTATCATTATTATTACTTTCATTATTATTATGTTAATTATTATTATTATCATTATTATTTTCATTATTATTATTCTCATTATTATTTTATTAATATTTTCATCATTATTATTATTATTCTTATTACCTTTTTTCATTATTATTATTAGCCTTAAATTCTTCACGCCACTGAACTATTGCGCTCCAACATAAGTACATAACGTTCACACCTCTCTCCCCTCACCTTCCTCGTGAAAAGCTCATCGTCATCCCCCTACAATAACCACCCACCTTCCTTAAAGAATCAACAAAATGAACACATTTAATTTAAGGGTCAACGGGGGTTTAAAGTAAGTTAATCGTCACGCACCATTTCCGACTTCATCGCCTCCAAATTACTCATCTCACTCAACCTAACAAACCACCCACCTTCAATCAATCAGAAATTTGTTTATTTATGTTGGTGAATTCATTAGATCAATTTTGATTGCAAGCGAGTTAATAAATAAAAGGGAGACAAGGGACAAGGAAAACGACATGGAAGAAGTTAAAATTGTTGAAATCTACAACTAAAGATTGTGTTGTTGAGGATAGGAATTCACTTGTTGCATCTCAAGCTAATTATACTTGCTTCCTATAAATAGCATAACTCATTGAAGGAGGGTGGTTTGTTAAAATAGTAATGAGAATAATGAGGATAATAATAATAATGAGAATATTAATGAGAATAATAATTATTATAACAAAAATAATAATAAGAATAATGAGGATAATCATAATAATAATATTGAAAATAATAATAATAATTATAATGAATATAATAATAATTAACTTAATAATAATGAAAAAAAGAATAATAACGATAATAATAATGAAAGTAATAATAATTTTATTTATAATAATAATAATAATATTAATGATAATAATAACAAGAAAGAAAAAAAGGACTAAATGCGCACAAAAACACATTAATAAGGACTAAATGCGCAACAAAAACTCTAAATGGCCCAAACTTTTCACAAGTTTTCATTTTGACCCCAAAATTCGACCTAAAACGCCAAAACCGTCCAAAACTAACGTGGGCGTTAAATTAGGGACTAAATCCGCACAAGGTGTACACTATCGAGGACTAACACTGCAACACTCTCAATTACTGGGACGAACTTACAATTGGCTCCCACTTACTGGGACTATTGATGCAAAAAACTCAGATTCCTCCAACCAAAGATTGCCGGGCATGCATGATCTAGGATGGCTAGTGACGACTAGGTCAGGGCTGACGATCTATATGGGCAACGTTAACCAGTGCTATAATTATGTCCTTCATTTCGAATTATTTATCTTATTTGACTTTTTATGTCATCGAAACATCGTTTAAAATAAAAATATCTCCAATTTTATATGTAAAGATATAAAAAATAGTATTTCAAAAATACTAATTTAAACGAATCTAATTAACAAGAACTCACATTATTATATTATTTTTTATTGACTACTAAGAATTCATAGTCTAAAATTTTTAAAATTTGACTTTCAAAATCAAAATTAGTCAAATAATTTGGATTGGAGGGAGTACTGAAGTTCTGAAAAGTCTATTTTAGTATTACTTGGTATGTATTACTCCTTCCGTCCCTAAAAGATTGATACATTTTGACTTTTGGTGGTCAACAAAACATAATTTAAAACATAAATATCTCTTATTTTACATCCGAAAAAATTATAAAAAGTTGATATTTCAAAAATATATATTGAAACGAATCTAACAAGATCCCACATGACTATATTATTCCTTATCGTTTAATGAAAAATTTCATTTGTTAAAGTTTAATCACCAAAAGTCAAAATGTATCAATCTTTTACGGACGGGGTGGAGGGAGTATTTGAATTCATGAAGTTTTAAAACTATTTGGCAAACAACTAATATTGTTATTTGATTCTCTTGGCTTAAAAATGTAGTTGATTTGGGCAATCAATTTCGAAATCGCTGTGTTATTAGATTTGATGAATGATAAGATCTGTGTATTATTAGATTTGATAAACTTTCCTTTAAAGTCACCACATAATATCTTTCCCTTACGTCTTGTCCTCACTCGAGTGACCACTTGAATAGTACTTCTCGATAGGTCACTATCATCTCACAATTGTTCTAGGTTATGTACATTAATTTAACCTTAAAGTTATTCTAATGAAGCTTCCAAAAACAGGATGCATCATACTCCAATCAAATTATAATGTTATCTGTATCACTCATATTGTTAAATATTTAAGTGGGTGGTATTGTAATACCACGATCCATTTCATAAGAAATTTTAAGGCTAAGTTTGTTTAAGCTAGAGCAATTTTAGAATGAGTAATTAATAACAAATTTCTTAGTAATAAGTATACGAGTGAGGACAAAACACATTGTTATCAATACTTATAATATTTAAAATCAGTCCGTCAAATCTAATAACAAATTCAAACAGTTGCAAAGTTTTGAGAAGATCGTCCGGGGTTACTAGGTTTGAATGACTAGCCAATGTAGCATTGTATCTCACGGGCAAGGAGAGCCCACCGGCGAACAATTCTGCCCCAAAAGAACGTTGGTTTGTCTATGCAATGTGGATGGGTGGGGTGGGGTATAGGGGTATCCATGTGACTTATGGTAATGCAATTATTGAGAAATGCCATGTGATTAACAGGAGTACCACTTTCTCATGGGCTCGTGGCTTTGTATATATCTAATAATTCAATCTCATCACTGTTAGATAGTATATATCTCATATCTTATATAAAGGCATAGAATATAGATTTACCCTCATATTTATGTCTACTAATGACTGAACATTGTAAGGAAATGGTCGAAGGAGAATTATTACATTATTGAGCACTGGATTATTTTTAATCTTTTTCTTTTAGTAATTATTGTTACAAAGACTTGAATTTGTAATCTCAATATCTCATTATATATAACGAGTAACATCTTAGTTCTGAGTTAGTTGGAAATGATACTTGTATATTTGTGTTATTTATCTTAATGTATGTTTAAGATTATTATTATAAAATCAAGTAATCAAATTCTCAATTGTGAAGGTTTCGGAAAAAGAATATTTCAATTAAAATTTGTGTTTTTAGTGTGAAAATTGAGTTTTAAAATTAACTAGTCAAGCCTCCTTTTTGAGGTATAGTAGTGAGTAGTGACTATCCACGTACTAATATAAACCAAATAATTTGTTGATAAGTTACTTCTCTGGGAAACGAAATAATAATAATAATGATAAGATTCTCGATCATGAGAACTCTTATTATTATTGATGAAATAGTAGATACAGTCTATCAAAGTATGATTAAGTTGTATTTTGATTTTATTAAATGTTGATGTATAACTTTTTCTTTTTAAAGAATGAGCTTTATTGATCGGAAATGAAATACAATGTCAAGTTAAAGAGTTAATTATTGGAATGATCGTAATAATTGAGGGTGTGGTGTAGTTTGGTCCTCGAAAGTGGCGCTGTTGGGAAATGGTTTCTGAAAGTGTGTATAATGGTACATTTTGGGCTCTGATCCGTTAACATTGACGATTTTCGGAATAAATAGAGAAGTTTTGGGGCAAAAATGATACTTTTGAGAAGTTGGCTACCTTAATGAAACTTGGAGGGACAAAATGACCAAACTATCTCCGATATTTTGATACACTTTCTTTTTTCTTTTCTTTTTTGATTTTTTTCAATTCTTTTTTTGATTTTTTTGTCAATTTTTTTCCCTTGTAAAAAGAGTTCGATTTTGGTAGTTGTTTAGATAAAAATTTCAATTTCGGAAAAAATATTCGATTTTTATTTTCATAGTTGTTTGCCAAAAGAGTACAAAAACCGAACTTTTTTATTTCGCATATTTTTGTCAAAAATCGAAACTTTTTGCTAAAACAACTACCAATATGAACCTTTTTTTACTAGGAAAAACAATCGAGAAAATTTGAAAAAAAAATCGATAAAAGTAAAAAAAGTGTATGAAGGGGTAATTTAGTCATTTTGTGCCCCAGTTTCATTAAGGTAACCAACTTCTCAAAAGTTTCATTTTTGTTTCAAAACTTCACAATTCATGTCGAAAACTGTCATTGTAAACGGATCAGGGACCAAAATGCACAATTATACACACTTTCAGGGAACATTTCTGCAACATTGCCACTTTCGGGGACCAAACTGCATTATACCCCCACTTACTGGCACCATTCTAGCAATTAACTCTCATACTAAACCAAAATGTCAAGAGAGAATCCCCAATCTATACAAATTTGCCAATACAATTTGCTCTGAGGAATTCTCCAACTACTCGCTCTACTCCTAATTGTAACTATACAACTATGCATTATGTCCTCCACCTTCCATTGTTCATAAGTAGACACTCGTCGGTTTCGCTTCATCCAAACCTCATACACCACACAATTCAAACATAGCCTTCTCAGACGGCTTCGGAAGGACTTTCCCTTATAACATGCCACTGCCAATCGAATCTCCTCATTCCAACACAGCGGCCTACAAAACTCACCCATATACATGAGCATCTTCCTCCACAAACACCCACCACATCACATTGTAAAAGCAAGTGAATCAGTTCCCCTTTTGCACCACAAAAAACACACTCTCATCAGCCACAATATCCCACTTCAACCTATTTTTGGTGGGAAGCTTGCCATGACAAATAACCCAATATACAAAGCTATGCCTCTAAAGATTGTCTTTAAACCGCATCAAGGAAATAATTTATTTAAAATAATAAAAAATGAGTTATTAGAGACTACACAATATCCACCGGGGTATGACAATCTATGAGCCACAAGACAAAAGGTGAAAAACATCATACTTCCAATACAATGACTACAAAAGGTAAGTCAGGAAATACAACATGTGACACACAGAGACACTGAAATGACCGAGGGAGATCCTAATGCCGACCGTCTCACCACAATGCAGATGCTAAAAGAATAAGTTCCCGAAGGGGTCAGCTTGACAGCTGGTGAATCCTGCTCACGAGTGGCTAGCACCCCACATACATGATGCGAAAGCAATGACATACAACATTATGATTATTATTTTCCTTACTCATGTATTTATACCGTTGCGTGTTTCACATTATATCTTTCCACGCAAATTTTGCTTTCGCCGTTGAGAGATATTTTATTGATGATGATAATCATTGTTCTTGTTCATACAATATAGAGATCACCTATATTTATAGGTGAATATAACTTAACCCTAATGTACTCTACGGGTTTATGGGCTAGGGTTGCCCATTAGCCTAACAAGTATCCTTCCATATTGTTCCACCTTTTGGCATTGTACCCCCTCCATTCCATAGCACCCGATTGGCTTTCCCTAGGAACTAGACACGGCAACTGCTATGTCAAACGCCCAACTTCTGGCGTAAGTTTCCGCCCCTCGGCCAACTAGCACCTGCCAACACCTTCACAACAGTTTCCATATCCCCAATCCTGAGTGAAAGCGATACAAATAAAATGTTAAGATATATGATTTTGAAAATTGGTAATGTATGTTTGTATATTTGTTCACGTTTTTAGCGTTCCAAGACCAAACTATGTAATAATATATTTATAGTTTATTATTAGGATCAAAGTGCACTTTCAGGAACCAAATATGATACACCTTTCACTTTACTAAGACCTATAGTTAATGGTCATTTTTATCCTAGATAGTGGGATAATTTCACTTTAATCTTAGACTATTACAATATTAAAGATTTGGTTTTGAAAGCAGTGAAGTGTTGCAGTAGTCCTCCGAAAGTGATAAATATTGTAATATAATATTCGAAAAAATATAGACTAATGTGCAACGATTTTATATATCGAGGACTATCAATTATATTACTTTTAAAGATTAATCTGCAATAAAATACTAATCTTCGTCCCACTATAATCAACAATTAATTTCTTACACTAAAATACAACTAAATAATAGTACTAATTGTATTAGAATTATATATACAATAATTAACTCTACCACTATTAATGACCCATGTTACATAAAAGCTAATGCAGTACAGATCCGAGTAGTGTGCTAAAGTGTATGAAGTATATATCAATATATGTAAACTGAATATATTGAATATATTATGATGCATTTTTCTTTAACCTAACCACTTATGTGGAATTAGAGGTCCAACTAGAACTAACTCTTCAGATCAATCCTTCCAGGAAATAAGAGAATCGGCGTAACTAACGGTGGTAATGAAGTCGGCTTATTTTGGACTTTAATATAGTGGGACTAATAGCCATTTGGCCTACAGGCTTAGTAAGAACTAAGAATGCTTTAATGAAATTGTTCTAACATGCATCCACACATACTTAAGAATAAAATTATAATAAAATTAATCAATAATGGTCAAGTTGATAATTATACGAGTATTAATCATTAAAATTCAACCGTGCTCATCAAATTATAGACATTTTATTTAATCATACCACTGATGAGTTTTTTGCACCAATGGTCCCAGTAAATGGGAGCCAATTGCACTTTCGTCCCTGTAATTGAAAGTGTTGCAGTGCTAGTCCTCGATAGTGTACACCTTGTGCGGATTTAGTCCCTAATTTAACGTCCACGTTAGTTTTGGACGGTTTTGGCGTTTTAGGTCGAATTTTGGGGTCAAAATGAAAACTTGCGAAAAGTTTGGGCTATTTAGAGTTTTTGTTGCGCATTTAGTCCTTGTTAATGTGTTTTTGTGCCCATTTAGTCATTTTTTCTTCCTTGTTATTATTATCATTAATATTATAATTAAATTTATTATTACTTTCATTATTATGTTAATTATTATTATCATTATTATTATTTTCATTATTATTATGTTAATTATTATTATTATTATTTTCATTTTCATTATTTTATTACTATTATTATTATTATTTTTCTCAATATTATTATTATTCTCATTATTATTACTTTCACTATTATTATGTTAATTATTATTATTATCATTATTATTACTTTCATTTATGTTAATTGTTATTATTATCATTATTATTACTTTCATTATTATTATGTTAATTATTATTATTATCATTATTATTTTCATTATTATTATTCTCATTATTATTTTATTAATATTTTCATCATTATTATTATTATTCTTATTACCTTTTTTCATTATTATTATTAGCCTTAAATTCTTCACGCCACTGAACTATTGCGCTCCAACATAAGTACATAACGTTCACACCTCTCTCCCCTCACCTTCCTCGTGAAAAGCTCATCGTCATCCCCCTACAATAACCACCCACCTTCCTTAAAGAATCAACAAAATGAACACATTTAATTTAAGGGTCAACGGGGGTTTAAAGTAAGTTAATCGTCACGCACCATTTCCGACTTCATCGCCTCCAAATTACTCATCTCACTCAACCTAACAAACCACCCACCTTCAATCAATCAGAAATTTGTTTATTTATGTTGGTGAATTCATTAGATCAATTTTGATTGCAAGCGAGTTAATAAATAAAAGGGAGACAAGGGACAAGGAAAACGACATGGAAGAAGTTAAAATTGTTGAAATCTACAACTAAAGATTGTGTTGTTGAGGATAGGAATTCACTTGTTGCATCTCAAGCTAATTATACTTGCTTCCTATAAATAGCATAACTCATTGAAGGAGGGTGGTTTGTTAAAATAGTAATGAGAATAATGAGGATAATAATAATAATGAGAATATTAATGAGAATAATAATTATTATAACAAAAATAATAATAAGAATAATGAGGATAATCATAATAATAATATTGAAAATAATAATAATAATTATAATGAATATAATAATAATTAACTTAATAATAATGAAAAAAAGAATAATAACGATAATAATAATGAAAGTAATAATAATTTTATTTATAATAATAATAATAATATTAATGATAATAATAACAAGAAAGAAAAAAAGGACTAAATGCGCACAAAAACACATTAATAAGGACTAAATGCGCAACAAAAACTCTAAATGGCCCAAACTTTTCACAAGTTTTCATTTTGACCCCAAAATTCGACCTAAAACGCCAAAACCGTCCAAAACTAACGTGGGCGTTAAATTAGGGACTAAATCCGCACAAGGTGTACACTATCGAGGACTAACACTGCAACACTCTCAATTACTGGGACGAACTTACAATTGGCTCCCACTTACTGGGACTATTGATGCAAAAAACTCTACCACTGATGATATGCACTTTCAATTCGGCCTCCATTTATGTTAAAGTGGGTTGACGATGAATATTAAAACTAATTCAAATGACTGTGCTAAATTTGAAATGTTTAGTGTTTTTATGAAACCCTACCAGGTGCCAACTAGTGAGGATGTTTTATATACTTAAGAAAAATGTTGTAGGGGTTAATCGAATAATCTAGTTGAAAAGGCTCTCGCTAGTGACCAGAAGGTCCTGGGTTCGAATCTCAGGATAAAAAAGATAAAAACAGTTTTACCAATTAATTTGTTTTACTTCCAATTTATGCATGATCATTTTATAGAAACATATTAATTTACTTCAATTTTAAGCATGTAACTTCAAGATCCTAACTAGCTAGTGTAGCCATGAGTACGTCCTTTTAAATTTCTGTTTAAATTGAAATTTTGTTATCTAAAAAATGTAACATATATAGAACATCGAATGACCTAATAGTTAGAAGATCTTCAAGTGACTTAGAGGTCCTTGTTCGATTTTTATGTAAGGGGACGGTGGGTAATGTATAAATTATTTAGAAAAATAGAAAATATTACAAATGTTTCCCCTTACAATAATTCTGGACTTATGACATGCAATAGTTACAAAATTATCACACCTCCAAATTATTAGAATGTTATAAAAATTAGTTACAAGTGAAGATGATATTGACAAACAAATTCTGGTATGAACTTATGTAACATTTAATTAAAAATGTAGAATAAAATTAACGAATAGCATGTAGCCATGTAATATGCTGACAATGGTACAAAACAAAAAGTCAACTTCCATATAGACCGCGTAAGAGGTTGTGTACTTACCGAATAAACAATCAATTTCACAGTCCCAAAATTAGAATAGATTTCCTTAGAACACTCCAACCTGGATACAGTTAACCCATCTCATCTTTTTTTTCCAATTGATTTTTTTATAACTTATACTTTTCATATTTATTTGGTCTATTTTGTTGAGTTTCAAATTTTCAATTCATCTTCTCATAAATAATAGTATCACCAAAACTTTAAATATGAATTTCATAACTTTTTAAATCCTTATCTTTATCATAAAATTCGACATCTTAACTTAAGAGATAACGAGGTCATAGTTCAATCGTTAAAAAAATATTAACCATATATTAGTAAAATGATGGTAGGGGCATCAGATTGGTCTTCAAGTAAGAATAAACCAATTTTAGACAAGTAATACCATAATTGGTATCTAGATCACTAATCAAGGAGGTGTTTCAGCTGTATTTGGCTGTCAAATTGATACTTATAAATTTTGGCATTTAAAAACAAAAAATACCACACAGAAGAAGAAAAAGGATCTACTCCAACAGATCCTCATTACACAATTATTCTAATCACAAAATTCACACAATAGTTTAGCTTATTACATAAACTCAACTTCTTCTTCTTATTGTCTGTACTATTTTCAAGAACCATACCCCCCCCCCCAAGCTTTCAAATCATAATTCATTTTAATCTGTTACAAGAAGAAGATTACATAATTCAGCTTTAAACTGTAATTATTACAAAACCATTTTCAGTTTCCTATGTTTCTGTCCTAAAACTGAAACATAAGACCATGAATTTCTCCTAATCTCTTGAAAAGTACTACCAGAGTCAACCCTTTTGATCTCTTCATTTTACAACTTGATTATAGATAAAATCTTTGATCAAGAAACTCATCAATGGCACCTAGCTCAGTTGTTGTGACAATTGAAAAGCCTAATGGTTTATCAGTTGTTGATAAAGAAAAATCTGGAAATGCAAAAGCATTCACTTGGGTTCTTCTCCTAAAAGCTCATAGAGCTCTTGCTTGCATTCCATGGTTAGGTAGAACAATATTCAACACTTTTGCTTCAGTCAAAAAACGCATTGCATACTCCAATATAAACGATGAGGAGCCCAAATATAGAGGGAAATTGTATAGATTCATCAAGATTTTTCTTGCTGTTTCAGTTGCAGCTTTGGCTATTGAACTTCTTGCATATTTCAATCAATGGCATTTGAGTTTAGTGCATCCTTCAGAGGTTGACAACCTCGTACAATGGTCTTATATGGCTTGGCAAGATTTCAGAGTTGATTATATAGCTCCTGTGATTGAAATGCTTTCGCAGTTTTGTATTGTGTTGTTCATGATCCAATCTGTGGATCGTTTCGTATTGGGTTTGGGTTGTTTTTGGATTAAGCTCAAGAAAATTAAGCCAGAGGTTGTTGGAGAACCATATGATGTTGAAGATGCTTCTAGTTTTCCAATGGTTCTTGTTCAGATTCCAATGAGAAATGAGAAAGAGGTAAATTTATTCAGATTCTTGATCAAAGTTTATGCTTTTCTTCAAATCATAAACAACCCAACTTTTGGTGTACTATTTGGATTGCATTTAGTGGTACTCATACTACAAAGTTCATCAGATTTCTGGTAAAAGATTTAGTCTTTTCTTGGAATCCAGTAAAACACTCTTCATTGTTTTGTTCTAGTACATTTGTGGCTGTCGGTGGGTGAATTTATGTTTTTACTGCAAATTATGCATAATGCAAGAGATAGATTCTTTTTCTACTTTTGATGAAATCTGATGTAAACCATCTTTGTTTCTTGTGATCTTTAAGGTATATGCACAATCAATTGCAGCAGCATGTCAATTAGACTGGCCGAAAGATCGAATTCTGATTCAAGTTTTGGATGATTCTGATGATGATATCTTAGCCTTATTGATACGGAATGAGGTTGCCGGATGGAAAGAAAAAGGAGTGAATATAGTTTATAGGCATCGTCTCATCAGAACTGGATACAAAGCAGGCAATCTTAAATCTGCTATGGCTTGTGATTATGTGAAAAATTATGAGTTTGTTGCCATCTTTGATGCGGACTTTCAACCTTATCCTGATTTTCTTCAGCATACGATTCCTCATTTTAAGGTAAATTCGAAAAGCGTATGGATTACTATGAAGTACTAATATGAGAAATGGTAGATTGTTGTGAAATCATTTTAGCGAAAAGTAGCATTTTAAAAAATGTCATATGTTGAGTCTTGGGCCTGCATCAGTTGCCTCATTTAGATAACTTTTTCAATGTTTGTATAATCGAAATTCTTAGTTTACCTTTATAATACTATACATTTTCTTGAGCGATAGTATGATTTTTCATCAGTGGGACAATTCAATTTCTGCATTGTGTTTGGTTATATATGCATTGTAGGTGGAAATTAGCTGAACTGTTTGCCCTTTTTCTGTCAGGGTAATCCTGAATTAGGCCTTGTCCAGACACGATGGGCATTCGTGAACAAAGACGAAAATCTACTTACTAGACTGCAAAATATCAATCTGTGCTTCCATTTTGAGGTTGAGCAGCAAGTAAATGGTATCTTCCTCAATTTCTTTGGGTTCAATGGGACTGCTGGTGTGTGGAGGATCAATGCCTTAGAGGACTCTGGGGGGTGGCTCGAGAGAACAACGGTAGAGGACATGGACATTGCAGTTCGAGCACACTTAAAAGGATGGAAATTCATTTACCTCAATGATGTTAAAGTTCTCTGTGAATTGCCAGAATCTTATGAAGCATATAAGAAGCAACAGCACCGTTGGCATTCTGGACCGATGCAACTTTTTCGATTATGTCTTCCAGATATACTCAAATCAAAGGTACTAGTAGCTTTATATGATGTCTTGTTGATCTTGTGGTGAATTCAATATGAAATATTAGCCTAATACCAGAAACAACTTTGTGTTTCTTTTTATCGCAGATTTCAAGTGGGAAGAAGGCTAATTTGATCTTTTTGTTCTTCCTACTGAGGAAACTGATCCTTCCATTCTACTCATTCACACTATTCTGTATCATACTCCCTCTAACCATGTTCGTCCCCGAGGCTGTCTTACCACCATGGGTGATCTGTTATGTCCCCATAGTCATGTCAATCTTGAACATCCTTCCATCACCGAAGTCCTTCCCCTTCTTGATGCCGTACCTACTGTTCGAGAACACTATGTCAGTGACAAAGTTCCAAGCAATGGTGTCAGGCTTGTTTCAGCTCGGAAGTGCCTACGAATGGGTAGTTACGAAGAAGTTAGGAAGATCATCTGAATCAGACTTGTTAGCCCTTGCTGAGAGGGAATTAAAGAGCCTAAATGAGGAGAAAATCCAAAGACGCCTTTCGGAATCAGGGCTTGATAAGATGGTTGATAAGCTTAAAGAACAAGAAGACGACGAATCGACCCCTCTTGTTAAGCAAAAGAGAAACAGGATTTATAGAAAAGAACTTGCACTTGCTTTTCTTCTCCTGACTGCAGCTGGAAGAAGCTTTTTATCTGCTCATGGAATCCATTTCTACTATTTGCTCTTCCAAGGATTATCTTTCTTGGTAGTTGGGTTGGATCTGATCGGAGAGCAAGTGAGCTAAAATCCAAGTAACATTTTTTCAGTTAATCTTCATTTTTTCATATAATGTATTTTAGCAGAACATATTCACAGTTCTGGAGTAATGTTAAACTCTCGACGAACTCCAGAACTGGTGTCTTATTATAGATGATTACACCCATATGTTGAGAGGTAGCATATGAACATTGATTTTTTTTTTTTTTTTTACATTTTCCAACTGTATAATTAAACTGTGTTCTACATAATAATATATCCAATATATACTTTGACATTCACATAATGTATTTTATTTCATTTTTAATACGATGGTATTCGATTATGATGTTGACTGATATGAAGCAGAGGGGCTGCTTTCGAAAAAGGAAAGCTCACCAGTCATGATAATCATGTAGTTCTTGGACAGAAAGGTGGGTCAAGATTGGATCTCAGTTGGTATGATATGTTCAATGCCAGAATCTTGAAGATCTATTATATCAATAATCAATCGTGCATCATTTATATCCATATGCAATGTATGTGCAATATCAAATGAGATAAAGAGCTCACCCTGTAAGGCATATTCTTTACTCAGAAGTTGATGCGCCTTAACGCCATTTTCGATAAATATGATATTAAACACAATGCATGATGCACAATTTTGAAACCACGAAGATACGAAAGAGGAACGTGAAGGAGATAGAGGGTGTACTCTCTGGTTGACATGCCTTCATTATTTGATGATACTGAAAACAGATTTAACATACGCCATAGTGAACTGGTGAAACTCCAATTAATTAATATTTCATTATGATTAATTAGTTATTTTGAAAGACTTCTATAATTGTTATGTTACAATAATGCATGTCCTTGACTTTAAAGTAGCTCGTATAATAAGAAATGACATTTCTATTTAGGAAAAATGGATATATGCACAACACAACTAGATCAAAATCTGGTGTCACAAAATTTGTGCCTCTCCTACTAGCTAAGTTAGGCCAAGCTCTTCCCTCACAATGAATGGATTAAAGAAAGCTTAAAAGACATGGCATTATTCGATGCAACGATCCTTTGTCTCCTTTATACATGACTTTTGTTGTGGTGACTTTTTTCAAATCGAACATCATGAATAGTAGGTAGATGATCATATTCGAGAGCTAGTAGAGCCAAGTTGAGATGAAAACATTATGAGGCAAATGGTAGCATTTTCAACAATGTGATTCCTAAGTCCTAAAGACATTTTTTATAGAAAAATAAAACGGCAAAAAAGATTTGCCAGAGTAAGATGAATTATTACAACAGGAAGGGGATTAGATGCCTTGTCTTTAAGTCCATTCAATTCTCAAAAAGACCATATGGACCCTCGTGACATTACCTTTTGCTTTCCCATATCCTTCCGGAACAGGCAACAATATACGAATACCATAAAGAATTAGTACAAAATGCCAGCAGTCTCGCCTCTTTGGGCCAGGAACCAGTTGATCACTCAACTTTCAAAAGGTCCCAGTTAATCATCTAATTTCTTACATGGTTCTCATTCAGGACATTGGTCAATTATAATGTTAATTATGAACTAATTACATCATGCGCCAATCACGTGGTTACTAATGAGGGGTAATTTAGTAATTTCACATAATTTTTAAAAAATAAAATAAAATAAAATCCCATTTAAATAACTCAAAATACATCCCCAAATAAAACAATTTAAATTGATCCCATTTTAAAATTTGGGTGATCAATTAATTTACTGCCCAAGAAGGTGACCATCTCAGCCGTAATTACTATATCATCCCTACATAAAAATCATGATTTCGTCGACATAATTTATGAAGTTAGCCTTTTTTCTTCACTCCCACTATCACTAATTCACTACCTAGCCTCAATACTCTTTTTCTAGTTCACACTGTGTTGTTGCAGAGAAAAGGGCCTCAAGCCCTCAACACTCAAGAATCCAGTTTAAATCATCAACTCAGGTAGATTCATCCACCACACCCCCGCCCATCCCCTCATTATTAGTTATTTTTCCACAGAATCAAAGATAGAGTTTCATGAACTGACTGACAGAGACCACCCATTATAGTTTCAGATAAATTATTTTCAAGAATTTACTGATTTAGTTGAAATGCTTGAGTTATGTTAGTGAGCAACTTATGGCAATATCTGAACCTATTTTTTGCTTGATTAGTTGATGCTTAAGTCGGTGATTATACTCAGGATTTGCATCATGATTGTTTCCTGCTTTCAAGTCATTGCATTAAAGGATCTTTAATTTGTGATTTTGTTTTTTAATAAACTGCTGATTTGATCATAGTGAAGTGGATTTCTGGGCTGTTTCCTTATTTTTCAATTCATACATTGTCACTGCATGGACTCGAACCGAGACGCAGTCGAACCGAGACATATCTGTGGGAGAAATAGTGGTTGGTTGTTTCCTCTTGTTTGAGTCTTGATTGGGACCAAAAATATATTCTTTACTTCAGTTATTTGTCTAATGAGAGACATGTCAGGAGTCAAAGTAAAGGTTGCATTTTTATTATTATCTTGGACTTGGACTTGGTCAATACTTTGAAATTTCTTCCCTATGATATTGTAGTAAATTCGAAACCAGCCTCTCTGTTATCACAGGGGTAAGACTGCATACTAGCCGCAACCTTTACTCCCGCCTCTTAAGCAACATTGGGAAATGTTGATGTTGATGTTTTGATGATATTGAAGTAAATTAGTAATGTTTGAGTAACATCCATGTGAGTGAGTGACAATCTTGTGAAAATTTCTTAGTGCCTTCTTCCTTGATATTAAATTGGATTGTTGAATATAATTTATGTCACAGGAAAATATACAAGCAATTGTAGCTATTGATTGCAAATATATAATGTGTATATATATATCGTTCTTAGTAATATTTTGACATTGTGAATGTAGATTAGTCTAGGTGTTATAACAGTCATCTTAGAAATATAATTACATCTGATATGGGTAATTCTCAGATTGTAAGTATTTAGGAAGGTCACTACCCTTTATTTGTATAGGTATGTGAAGAACTTGACAATTACTTATTGTGCAAATACTGATTGATTTAAGACCTTTTCAAGGCCTCATCCCAACAAGTTTCTAGATACATTAACAGATGATGTCTGAAGCATATGAGATGCAAACGCATTATTTGCCTGGTAATATTCCTACTGAAATTGCCGAAAACCTGAAAGAGTTTTATCATGAGGATGGTGATATTAGTTATGAAGAATTTCTTGAGCAGCAGGTATCTAATTGCGTTTGCTTAAACCCACCTTCTTTTTTTGGTTCATGTTCCGCTACTTATATTTCTTTAGTCTTCCTTATGATATAGGAAGGTGTTTATCAGTCAATTCAAGAGAGTGGAAAGAACCACTATCCCGCCTCCAATTATGGAGAAACTAGTTCCAAAAGCATCTCTTTAGTATGGAAAGACGAATCCTTCTATGATACAAATGTTCAATCACATTTGGAACTGGATGAGGCCTTGGCTAGATCCTTGCAAGATCTAGATGATGACTTTGAACATCTGAATATCTCTCAGTCTGATGGTGTTCGTGCTGGTATGTGGACTGTTATCTACTAATCTATAAAATATTAGCCTAGCAAAGAGAAAATAAAAATTGTACTGCAACTGAACTCTACTAAATGTTCAACTAGGACAATAGATACAATTGCGTATAAGTTAAGGCGCATATTTGTTGTTATATATCCTGCTACATAATACAAACTAGAGAGCATGGATCAAAGAATTGTTTAAAAACTTTGAGTTACCAATAGTGTTGGCTGTTTTATGGGTAGACCATGAATTCAATCTTTGTAGTTTGTACAGGTTTCATTTACTATACCCCATAGGAATTTGAACCAGTTCTCCAATTGCTAACTCTCACTATTTAGTTCACTGCTGAGAGAGACTCGGTGCAATCTACTGTCCAACTGAACAGCGTTATTTATAAGAGTGATATATTGTTCCAGTTTAGAGAAAAATCTTTAATTTTATGTATATCTAGTTAACAACTTAAAAGAAAACTATTTGCACACTAACTTTAGCATTTGTGGAGAAAGATAAAGCGGTAGTTGACATGAATAATAGATTGCTACATATGCATCAATGTGGCTATTCATGTATTGAATTATTCAGAATTATGATATTGTTCATTAAACTTCGTTGCTTATCATGAATTGCTAACAGTGAAATTTTTTGTTCTTCAGTGGTAAACAGAGATTCCCCCCATGAAGCACCTCCTGCCAGGGTAAATATGAATTTCTTGCGTCTTCCGCCTGACATCTGTTACATCAGTTACACTTCTCAATAATCCTGAAATGCTATCTTCCTTATGCAGGTCTTGAGTCGAAACATTGAAGAAGATGGCATTGATCCTGATAACATGACATATGAGGTAGATCTTCGTACATGCTGTGATGTTTGCTGCTTTGATAAGATTCCAGTTAATATAGTTAAGTCGATTCTGTATGATAGAACTAGAATTGAGTTAACTTATTCCACAAAATTATGATTCAAATAGTCAAAGTTCAACTCTATTGTTGCGGTAAAATTATAAGGCAATAAATTGTGTCGTTGCTGACCATTTTGTAATTTAATTTAAATGTCTGAAAATATATCTAAGAAGAAAATTACATTCACATTCTTTTTTACCTAGAGTTGAAACTTTCAGAAAATTTTGCCTAGGACAAGCAAAATTCACCTATGTGATTAAGTGAAATAGTACACTGAGGGAGTCCAAACCATGTCTCTGTTTTCTATCCTCATGAACTGCATATCCAACCAAAGA
The DNA here is from genome assembly GCA_003412495.2 of Echium plantagineum. Taxonomy (NCBI): domain Eukaryota; kingdom Viridiplantae; phylum Streptophyta; class Magnoliopsida; order Boraginales; family Boraginaceae; genus Echium; species Echium plantagineum. The sequence goes on along the minus strand of CM016563.1, from coordinate 20,670,324 downwards.
GTGTAATAGTTTATCATTTTGGAAACAGTACTCGCGCTTCGATCGTTTTGGACATCCTAAGTCTCTACTGTTAGATTTCCAGTAACCAAGTGTTTTTACAGTTTAGTTCAAACACATGAGCATAGTTTCAACAAGATCAAACTTTTTTTCAATTCCTATATAACTTGTATACAAGAGAGTAACTTTGATGAGAAAAAAGGAATTTTTCCATGATAGTTTACCACAGAAAATGCTCATGGTAAAATACAGTAGGTTGATTCCAGTGGTAATCTACATTAACTGTCATACGTTAATGGAAAGGATCGCTCAATATGGCTTACTTGTGACCTATTTTTAGTCATGTCTGCATAGAGTGCATGCCATATTAAAGATATGTTTATCATAGTTTGTAAATTGGAAACAGCTTCCACTTCATCATGTTCTTGTTAAATTTATTTAAACTGAAAGTCCTCTTCTTCTAAACAATGTTTATCTAGTTATTTTGATCACATACTTCTTTGTATTACTGTTAGGAACTTCAATCATTAGGAGAAGTTGTTGGTCATGAGAGCAAAGGGCTTTCTGCTGAAATCATCTCTCGGTTGCCAACTTTTAAGCTCAAAATAAGCTCAAGGAAACAAACAGTAGAAGAGTAAGAACTTTGTTTCAATATATGACAGAACCTTAGTATATCGTAATAATTATGTGTATGTTTACATTCCTGATGAGAGTAAGGTGCACTATTTTCTTATATAATATTGTTTTCTTTCTATAATTTATGCTTGATATGTGCAACTCTCTTATATCTATTATGTGATGTCATTAGCTTTATTTAAGAGTGTATAGATGGAGTTATGATGCTGCAATTTCCTTATTTACTATACCTTTCTGTAGTTATAACATCCTGAATATTGATTATGCAGGTATATGAATATCACGTTTATTTATTATTAGTTAACCTTTTTTGTCACATCTTCTAGAATTGTTAAGGATGTTGTTGTCTACATCAATTGATATCTCAGAATTTTGTCATGCACTACATCTTATGTTAAGGGTAAACCAATCTATGTCTGACAATTGTAATGTCTGTCTGATACTGAATTGTGCGATCGTATTAGATCTCTGACTTATAGAGTTCAAAAGTAAGAATGCTTTTAGTGGGTTATGGTTTTGTTGAGATATTATAATATCTCGGCACTATGTCGTATAACTGAGCTACACAGTGTGATTTTTTTGTATGTTGATCATTACTTGGAATTTCAATAGGTGTGTGATATGTTGTGCTGAATACAAGAACGGGGCTCAGTTGATCACTTTGCCATGTGCTCACCGATATCATTCTGAGTGCATTAGTCGTTGGTTGAAACTCAATAAGGTAAATGATGCATTCTTTTCGCATTATACTCGTACCTTAACCTTCATCATTGCTATTTTTATTAGTTTATGGTCCATTAATAAGATCTCTCAATCAACTTACTATCTGCTGTATAATTTCATAACTTCCACATCCGTAGTTTACACTCATTTGGAGTCTGTAGCATGTGTCTTCTACATTTTGCAACTTAGAACTGGAATCTTAAACACCAATCCTATTTTACTGCACTCAAGAAGTTTCGCTCATAGTCTCATTGATCAATCACTGTGGCGGTGCATTTTGTTGACATGAAGTCTCTGAAACAAATACTTCGTGGTCACTTTTTAGCGTTGTAGTTTGTTAAGCGAGAGTTCAGTTGCTCATATGATTATCATGGATGATCTAAGTGAAGTATTGCCATGCACAAAGATTGATGCCGATAGTTTTGAATTAATTTGGTGTACTAATTGACGCTCGCTTGTTTCTTAAGTTGGCAGCAAATTTTGTTTCTCTATTTAGGGGTATAATAAACATTTCTGAATATACAAATGGACTCCCTCTCTGACTAGCTTTATCTTTTGCTCTCGTCGCAGGCTTGTCCCGTCTGTCAGGAGGAAGTGCAGGAGACAGATTAAGTGAAATCAACCATGTATTATAGATGTAGTATTAGATCTCAGGTTGTTGTAGAATCAACCACTTTGAATGCTGCCACACATATTTACCTACTTGAAGATAAACTTCCCCTGGTTTATTAGTATTTTCTTAATGCCAAGCCTTACACATTATTCTTATGGTGTTATAAACACAATTTGAATTTTTTTACTCCTAAATTTTATAAATTTGATATGTTATAAATTGGTTATAGTGCTGGTATAAATAAATTAGTAAGGTATTAGATCAAATGGGACAAACAACACACTTTGTATTATTATTATTGTTATTATTTAGGATAAGAATTAGGTGCATTTGTGGTCCATGGATTGATTGAAGGTTGTCTATTTATTTGCCTCAATTTGTTCATTTTTAATTTAGTAGTTTGACATAAAGTTGATTTTGGTTCTATTTCATGACTTTAAAGATTGGTAGGTAAGAGTCCATGGTTCTAATTAGGTGTCTTGATGGTAGGTAAGACTCCATCTCTATAAATAGGCATCTTAGTGTAAGCTGTCCTTTAATATTGGCATTAGAGTGGATTATAATAATGTAATTCAATAATTTAGCGATTTTTAAATATAAGTTTTGTTTTATTAAGAAAATAATCACCTAATATGACAGACGTATCGAATTATCCGGACGAGATTTCATTTGGGATGTGGTGCCAATTTAAATAAATGATTTTGGATAATCATTTATAATCTTGAAATTGACTAATTGAGTGGGGTGAGGTGCATGAGTGGTTTATTTGGTTCCCTAATCTAGGAAACGAACTAATCGATGGGTCTCATTGTCGTGAGTAAACATCTCGATGGGGTCTTGCATGCACAATTGTAATTAACAAAAGCTTAGCTGTCCAAATTAATCTCGACAAATACGCTTGTCGTAATTATTTGACAATCAATTTATTTTTATTTTTTATTTATTATATTATGATAATAAGTATAAATTTTATATTTGTCTCCAATTTTTTTATAATATCGTGTTTTATAATTTTTTATAATTTAACCAAAATTCATTATGATCAAGGTTTGATACGAAAAAAATTGAAATTGGTGATCGAAATAAATTGGAGGTAGTATATACTATAGAAAAAATGAAATATTGAGACAACTTATCATGGTACTAGTTCATCTTAACATTGTTATACGGAGGAGAGTGTTAAGATGCACATTTCACATCGGAAGTCGATGTCCTCCCGGGTCAATATATAAGATCCTGGTCTACTCCCTCTATTGCCAATTGGTTTTAGAGTGGAACCCTATAGACTCTTAAAATGGTATCAGAAGTCAAATCCGAGTTAATGAGGCACGTATAACCCCGTCGATGTTGTTCTGGCAGTTAATACCAGCGCGGAAAATTCCGCCGAAGATTGGGTTACACGTGAGGGGAGTGTTAAGATGCACATCCCACATCGGAAGTCGATGTCCTCCCGGATCAATATATAATATCATGGGCTACTCCCTTTATTGTCAATTGGTTTTAAAGTGGAATTTCATAGACTCTTAACATCCTCTCAAGTCATCTTATTCTCCACCTTTCTTCTTCAACTCAGAACACCATCACACCAACCTTCAACCACCACCCGCCCCACCATCACCATCTACCTCACACCACCACCTCCAAACACCACCATGTTTGAAGCCTCATGATCTCCTAATATATAAGAATCATTTATTAATTAAAATTGTTTATTTCTTATAAATATATTTTACAATAATTATTCATAAATACCCGTAAATATAATCAAATATAATGTACCTTCATTATTTTCTGAAAATGGCTTTGCCCATATTATATTTACTTAGTTAAACTGAATTAAATAATATTATATAAAAATGTATATTTATTTATTTATTTATTAATAAACAAAATATACTATAAATACGATGTACGAGTTCGCACAGGTTGGACTGCAAACATCTAGTATAGTTTTGTTTAAAGGGAAAATGGCTTCTGACATCACTTACGTTTAAAAAAAATGTCAGGTAGATCACTTATGTTTCAGACCGACTAAATATGATCACTAATGTTCAAAAGTGCCTTATTTGGGCCACTCAGTCAGTTTTTGAAGGGTATTTCCGTCAAACCCATTTTTTCCTCTCATAAGCCCCCAATTTAACTATTATTCACCCCTTATTCAAGTCCAATAAACACATTTAATTCTTATTCACCCCTAATTGAAGAAAGAGATAGGGTCAATATGTTAATTGAACTTGAATTAGAAGTGAACAAGAAATTCCGAGCTTATTTATGAGAGGAAAAAATATGTTTGGACAGAAATACCCTTAAAAAACTGAACGAATGACCGGTATGAGACATTTTTAAACATTAGTGATTATATTTAGTTAGTATAAAGTATGAGTGATCTAACTAAGAGCAAATTGCTGAAATAGTCCCCGATAGTATGACCGAGTTGCACTTTGGTCCCCAATAGTTACACGGTTTCATGTTAGTCCCCGAAAGTAGCCAAAAAGTTGCACTTTAGTCCCCACGTCAACTTTGACGTTAACATTTCAGGTTTAGGAGTTAAAATTGGGGTCCAAATATAATTTTAAAGATTTAAAGTTGATTTTTTTGCCCCAATTGGTGCCAAAATGAAACTCCACAACCCCCTCCCGCCAAAATTCCCTTTTTTCTTCACCCCAATTAGTGTTGTGGAGTTTCATTTTAGCACCAATTGGGGCAAAAAATCAACTTTACGTCTTAAAAATTATATTTTTACCCCAGTTTTAACGCCTAAACCTGAAATGTTGGCGGAAAAGTTGACGTAGGGACTAAATTGCAACTTTTTGGCCACTTTCGGGGACTAACGTGCAACCGTGTAATTATTGGGGACCAAAGTGCAACTCGATCATACTATCGGGGACCATTTCAGCAATTTGCTCATCTAACTAACGTTTTTTCCAATCGTAAGTGATGTCAGAAGTTATTTACCCTTATTAAAATTAAATTTTTGGGACGGGTGATTTAAATTAATTTTGATGATCCGAAAGGGCATTAATGCTAGTTCCCTACGTTCGGGTCACAATCCTCTGGGCAGATAAGACCCCAACTTATTCGAATTCAATCAGCCAGCAAATTAAACCAACTTTTCAGACACATGTTCCACGTTGCTCAATTTTTCTAGCCATTAGTTATAGCCTGTAGGAACACGATTTCCCTCTCTTTTCAAGGCGTATACATATAATAAATTAATAGTAATATCTCTCTGAAAATATAGCTAAATTATGTAGACATTTCCACATATATATTATGAATCTTCATAAGTAGTGCCGGTCAAATTTTGATGTGATATACGCAATAACGAAGATTTTGATAAGCATTTTCACGAAAACCCAACAAATTCAAAAACCATTAAAATAAGAAGCTAACAAATATAATCATTTGTTTATATGTGAATGGGGGCGACCTTTTCGTTACAAGGTGAAGCCAATTCTTCATCAACATGCTCAAACAATGGAGTTGGTCTAGGAGAGTTGCCTGAGAGCTGTGTTGCTTTGATCCTATCGTACTTAGATCCTCCAGAGATATGCAAACTTGCCCTTGTCAACTCTACCTTTCGTCGCGCTTCGTCGGCTGATTCCGTATGGGAGATGATGTTGCCCGAAAATCATGATATTTTGATGAAGAAGCTACTTGATTATGAGTATCTTGGTGTGCCCAAGAAAGAGATGTTTGCCAAATTATGTCAACCCATCCGTTTTGACGATGGTACCAAGGTAAGTAGTTAACATAATAACCTTGCATGAAATTGATATTAATAATATTAATTTATTATTAATATTAAAACAAATAAAATAAAGCGATGATTCAAAATTCATATTGAAGTGATGATGCATGGTGCAGGAATGTTGGATGGAAAAGAAAGGAGGAATATGTGTGGCGATCTCGTGGAGAGGATTAAAAATAACTGGCATTGATGATCGGAGACGCTGGACTCACCTCTCATCTCATCACTCCAGGTCCAAATACTTATATCATTTAAATTCAAACTTATATATCAAATGTATGGTGATGATGATGCTAAAGTTAGTCTCCTCCCTCCCTTTCTTTAAGGTATTATTTTTAGAATTAAATTTTGACTATAAATTCCCATTAATCGATGTGAAATAATATAGTTATGTAGTAGTATCTTGTTAGATTCGTTTCACTATTATATTTTTGAAATATCAATTTTATAACTTTTAATGCATGTACATACAATCAGAGTTTTGATTAGTGTCTTGATAACCGTGAAAATTCGAACGAGCATTAGAAAAAGGGATGGGGAAAGTAACAATAACGACACTCCACATACGAAAAAAGTAGTAATATTATTGAGAGGGAATTGCTGATTGGTCCCAGTGAGTAGGTCACTGTTGCACTTTGATCCCTGTAAATGAGACGGATGCGCATATGGTCCCTGTTAGTGGCCAACGGATGCGCATTTGGTCCATAATTTAACACATCCGTTAATTTTTAACGCTTTCTAAAATTTCGGCCAAAATTGGAGGGTTTTACGCTATTTTAAGGCATTTTCAGGGGTGTTATGTAATTTTAAGACTTTGCTTAATTCCATAATTCGTTTTGGCTCCAAATGATCCCCATTTTCACTAATAATCTCTCATAAAAAAACAAAGCTTCCTTATGTTAATGTTATTTACATGTATTTTGTTTCCGGATTCAGTTTGAATGTTAATTTTATTATAACACTAAACTAAACTTTAGTTATAGTAATAAAATTAGTAAAAATGTAAGTTAGATCAATAATAATATTAAATTGGGCATCTCTTGAACATAAACAAGTTGTAGCTCAATTAGCAATGATGCAATATATTGTGGTGGAGGTCGTGGACTTGAATCCCCCACCTCTACTATTTGTTTTGGTAAAATACATTAACATAAGGAAGCTTTGTTTGTTTACTGAAATAGACTTATTTAGTGAAGATGAGATCATTTTGAGCTAAAAAAAGTTACTGGATCAAGCCAAGTCTTAAATTACATAACGCCCCCAAACATGTTTTAAAATTGAATAACCCCCCAATTTTGGCTGAAAAGTTTGTAAAAACATTAAAAATATAATTAACGGTGATGTTAAACTAGGGACCAAATGCGTACCAATTAGCCACTTACAACGACTACTTGCGCATCCGGTACACTTAGTGGGACCAAAGTGCAATAGTGATGTAGTTACTATTAGGACTAAATCAACAATTCCCTCTATCATTGAACTTTCATTTTTGTTTTAATTGATTTTTCACATATCGATGTAAAACTTTGATCTTCAATTACTGTTAGTTTATATTATAACAAAATACTATGAAACTATTTTTAAAAACAAATCTAATTACATAAATTTTATATTTATTAGAATGCGACATAATAACTAATAAGTAACTGACGGTCAAAGTTTGATTTCAAAAAGTCAAAGTTTCAACTAAAGTGAAATGAAAGAAGTATTAAATTATAATAATGATAAAAAAAGTTATAGACATTACATATATATTAACATAACGGACTGAGACATGTGTAAAATAAATGTTATTGTTCATTAATGATAAAAAAAATATAAATCAAACCATTTATAAATTTTTCTTTTTTTTGGTAAATTTGGACAATATGTATCATTTCCTAAAAAAAAGTTGTATTAATTTCAATCATATAAGCTTATTTATACCTTCTAGATAATTTCTACCAATTTGTTTAACACTTTTATTATACATAAATAAATGTATGAATAGACTTCTCAGAAGATTTTAGGAGTAATAATTTTATATGTAGTGCTATGCAAGTTTGGCCTAATACCGCCTAATAACAGGTTTGAAACAGTAGCCTATCTCCAAGAAACATGGTGGTTAGAAGTGCATGGAAACTTAGAATTTGAATTTCCGGTAGGAGTTTATAGCCTATTCTTTAGGTTGCAGCTTGGAAGAAGCTCAAAGAAAAGAGGGCAATGGGTGGTTGATCTTGACCAAGTATTTGGTTGGCATGTAAAGCCGGTTCGGTTTCACTTGTCGTGGTTGTCGATGGCGGATGCCCCATGGTGGACGCCGTCGACAACCACCACGGAGTATATATTACATGATGAGGCAATGGGGAAATGGAAATACTATCATGTAGGTGATTTTATTGTGGAAAATTCAAGAATTAAAACAAAGTTGGACTTTTTCATGTCACAAATTGATTGCACACATAGAAAAGGTGGCATTTCTTTTGATTCGGTTCTTATTTGCCCATCATCTTATTCATCATCCGCACTAGACAAATTAGAGAGTTAATTTCACATATATTGTACAAGAAGTTTGAATCAACATACTTAGTCCGTCCCGATGATACTTGTACTTCTATATAACGATTTTCTGTTTATTAAAATTATACATATTATGATTATTTGATTCGATCGATGGCTCTCAAGTAAATTACTGAAATGGTCCCCGATAGTATGATCAAGTTGCACTTTGGTCCTTAATAGTTACATGGTTGCACTTAGTCTCCGAAAGTGGAAAAAAGTTGTATTTTAGTCCCCACGTCAAATTTTCCATTAACATTTCAGGTTTAAGCGTTAAAATGGGAGTAAAAATATAATTTTTAACACGTAAAGTTGATTTTTACCCAAATTGGTGCGGAAATATAATGAAACTCCACAACCCTATTGGGGTAAAGAAATTAGGGAGTTTTGGCGTGAGGGGATTGTGGAGTTTCATTTTGACACTAATTGGGGCAAAAAAAAAATCAACTTTAAGTCTTTAATATTATACTTTTACCTCAATTTTAATGCCTAAACCTGAAATGTTAAGGTAAAACTTGACGTGAGGACTAAAGTACAACTTTTTTGCCACTTTCGAGGACTAACGTGCAACCATGTAACTATTGAACACCAAAGTACAATTCAATTATACTATCGAAAACCATTACAACAATTTGTTCTAATATAAATATATAATGACATACTCGTAGTTCACTATGAACTTATGGACAATTTGTTTATAGAGATAATCGATTATTGATGCTCATAAGTCATAATTATGTTTCTTTTGCACATATTCGCTTACGTCATAAAATACACCTTCCTTTAAATTTCACAAACCACCACATAGATAGCCCGTGGTTTTCAATTGAGTTTAACAAGTAATTGAGCCACCGTGGTAGGTTTCTTTATCTTCACATTTTCACTTTAGCTACTTCTTGTTCAGTCGTATTAGAAAATGACACCTTTTTACATGATTCCATTGTCTTGAAAATTCAACTTTTCCAAACAATTGAGATCAATTACTTTATATCAATGTTGACTTATTATGTTTGGAAATTATAATGTTTTTCCCTGCAAATTCCGCAACATATGTGAACATAGAAGGGACACCGTCCACATGCAATAATAAAAAATTAAAACAATGAGATGTTGTGTATTCGTTTTTAATTGTAGAAAACATCCAAAAAGTGGGTATTTTCCAATTACTACTACTAAATTTCTAGGATAGTAGCACAAATGTGTTAATTATTGTAGAATAAAATAAAAATTGCAATTCGTTAAGAGACTTTTTAATTAAACGAAAATCTTTACCAACTATATATACTAATTGTAAAATTAGGATTATTATTATTATTGTCGTGATACTAGACTATTAAACATTAATAGTTTCGTATCTTCGTGCATTATGAATTTAATCATTATAAAGAGCGAACTTTAGTGTTGAGAAGTGGTTAAAAGGATAATTCCAATCCCTCATCAAGTGAGCCACATGTGGAAATTTATGTTTCATTAAACCTTTTGTTCACTAATAATCAATAATAATCATAATGTTATATTGTATCAATTCAAAATATATTTTCTTCTTTATTGGTCAATAAAAAAATAATTAATGTCAATTATTATCTAAACTTATTTTTACATTTTAGATAATCCATATCAATTTCTTTAATGAATTTTAATTAATTTAGTTCACAAACTAAATCGTACTTAAAATGATGTTCGTACATTTCTTTTTAAATATTTTATTATACCATCTTATAATAGTATATTTCAGTACTGGATACCATCTTTACGTTAAAAATAATTATATATATTAATTAATAAAGATTAATAAACGATATCACTAATGAATCATAATCGTTCTCTTTTTAATACTAAAATTGGAATAATCACATGGATTTTTTTTGACAATTCACACCATATTATATTGATAATAATCACATGGTTTTTAGTACTGTTAGGAAAACGGCATCATCATATTTTAATATAGTTAATACTCTATAATAATGAAGCAACTTAGAGGTATTGATAACAAGTGTCCTTTAACCCTTGATAACAGGCCCACTTGGGAGAAATGACTTTTAATTTTAAAGGCCAATATATTGCATTAATGGACACAAGGAAAAAAAAGAAAAATATTTATATAGTACTTATTAGTTATTGTGGAAAGTTAATGTTATTAAGTTTTTTTTTGTTCATTAATGATTCATTAATTTTAGAAAATGTATATTGTATCCATTTAAATTATATTTTCTTCTTTTTTTGGTACATTTAGGTAATATGTACCGTTTTGTTAAAAAGAAATTATTAATATCAATCATCTAAGCTTATTTTTCCGTTTTAAATAATTTGTACCAACTTATTTAACAAATTTTGGTACACAAACTATATTGGTATATAATATCATTTTGGTACATCTCTTTTGAATATTTTATGTTGAACCATCTTACAATAATATATTTGATCATTTATATCATCTTTAAACTAAAAATAACTATATATGTTGATTAAGAACATTAATGAATAGTAGTATTAATTAACCGTAACGGCGTAACCATTCCGGTTAATTATATATACTAGTATTTTTTGGCACAATCGATGCTTGTGCATCCTAATAATAATCATTAATTAAAAAAAAATTATAAAAAATAATTGTTAATATTGTGTCATGTAAACGTATTTATTTAAATTTATATTTAAATTAATTTATATAAAATTAATTTTGAACAAATTTTTATTTATAGTTTTTCCTACAATTAAGGAAATTGTAGATCATGGGACTTCATTAAAAAATAACTAATTCCCCCTTCCCCAATTATGCATATCTTAAAAATAGTAGGAATATAGTAGTAGTAGTATTTTTCAAGTTACTCAATATTTTTCAAGATCTAACATACACTATAAATTATAATTCTTATACTAAGAGATCTAATAATCAATAAGTCGTAGGGAGCAGAGCTTTGATACAGTCAACGTGTTTCACGTTGATGATTAAGTTTGAACTTAAAAGGTAGATTAATAATCAAATGATACTCTTCTCCGATTTTTTTAATTTCCTTTTGAATGAGAAATGCAAAACAAATTAAATATTAGTACTTCAACTTAATTTCAATATTAACACATTTATTAAATTATTATTTTATTCGTTAAGTAGGAATACATGTAAAGTATATCCATTCTCAATTAATTATTAATTCATGTAAAAATATTTAGGATGACAATTAAAAAAAAAAGGACCACGCTAATACGGGACTATAGTATAAAATAATGAAAGCTACTTAGCTGCCTTTAATTTGGTAAGAAAAACAAGAAGCTACTAATCCGACATTTTTTAAGAATGGGGACAACATTTTCCGGTTTGACTAACGATGAAGATTCGGCCGCCTCAATTGGGCTCTCCGACTTGCCGGAAAGTTGTGTGGCCTTGATTTTCTCATATCTGAATCCATCAGATATATGTAAACTTGCGCTTGTTAATTCTACTTTCTGTAGAGCTTCTTCGGCTGATTCTGTATGGGAAAAAAGGTTGCCTGAAAACCATGAAATTTTACTCAACAAAGTTGTCGATCATCGATGCCAAGAGTATCACAACAAAATGATATTTGCTAGATTATGTCGTCCGATTCGTTTCGACGATGACACCAAGGTAATTCATTCATGTATAAGATTTTTTTTTGAAGTTTAAATTTGTGCTTAGAGTTTACGTGTTAATTAAGGAAAAAGAATAATACAATATTCTACCGGTCTTTTCCAAAGTTTGAGCATGAATTAGTATATGTAAGTGTATACGGATTAAGAATTCGTTATGCATTATGATTTATGAATTAGTAATAAATATTACTATTTGACAAACATTTTGTACTTTAAATTATGTAGGAGTATATATTAATGGCTGATCCATTCTTAAATTTTGAATTTAAGAATTTAATTCGCAATCCTTCCTTTTATGTAATTTGTTTAAGTACTCAATCTATACTTCCGATTCTCCATTGTTGTTAGAGATATTTTATACTTTTTTCTTGAACAATCTCTTTTCTAGGTAAATTACTCCGAGTCTATTGCATCAGTAATCAGTTTCGTCCTTAATCGATGATTTGCAACATGATCACCCATTTGCAATTTTGAATATATATATATATATACACAATATGATATTGTAGGTAACGTAACAAACTTTATGAATTGAACGTCCACTTTTCCAATAATAAAATGATATAGATTGTATATATATAATATTGTTGTGAACTACATATATATATGATATATATGTTCGAGTAATCATCATCACAAATTCACAGTGTATAGTTTTAGTAAAATTTAAATAGCATCTAACTCAAGTTTTCAGTCAAGAGATGTTGGGTTAAATTGGTGGAAATAATTTGTTTCATATTTCTTTTTAATTTTATATTATATATTACTCACTCCATTCCAAAATAGTTGACGTGCTATCACTATCTTTTTGTTTCAAAATAATTGTCGTTTTAACATTGAAAATTGTACTTTTACATTCTCAATGAACTTTTTTAGTATTTTTTTTTTAAATTAGCAACCAACCAATGATATATTTCCAATTAATTGTATTGCTACTTTTTTTAATGTACTTTTTGACTACTTTTATATTTTCTTAATCTCTATGCAAATAGCTAGAACGTCAATAATATTGGAACAGAGAAAGTATTAGTTAAAAATTTTGGTTTTTCTTATTCATAATATTATTGCATTAGTACTGTGATCACTTATTTAACAAAAAAAAATGGCTTTGCATTAATTAATTATCATGCAGGAATTCTGGATTGAAAATAATGGAGGATTTTGTATGGCTATTTCTTGGAAAGGATTGAAAATAACTGGTATAGATGACCGGAGACGATGGAGCCACATCTCATCAGATGAATCCAGGTTAGATCACGATCAATATAATTTTCAACAGTTAAAATTAATATAAAATTTTGTAAACTTAATTAATACATATATAGTAATTTTTATTTGAATCGAAATTATTGTATATGATACATTATTAATAGTCAAATACATACATATAAATACTAACATTTCATGTATGTCGGTTATTTATGTGTTACAAGGGTATAAGTTAAGTTGTGAAGATGGAAATAAAAATAATGCTTGAAACATATAAGGTTATATATTTAAAAAAATCTTTTTGTATCACATTTTAAATGCAAATCTATCTTTTATTAAAATATTTTCATTTATTAACATCGTAACATGTGTTTTAAGGACATATTCTAAAAAAATTGTATATAGTTAAACAAATACTACTGTCTAGTACATATAATTGATGCCAACAATAATGTTATAGTCAATAATTATCAAAATTTAAGATGGACAAATCTTTTTCATGGAAGCTATGTAGTATGTACAAAGTGTATTTTATTGCAAAACTATAGACTATACGCCTAACTAAACCTTAATTAGTTATTATTTTCTTCACATAATTATTGGCCACAGACAATTGCTTATCAAAGAAAGTAACCTAATTACTCCGGAATTAGCTACAAGTCAAAATCAATGCCGAGCGATTATGCTAGCTAGCGTGCATGACCATTCAAAAGATTCAACAAAAAAGCAGAGAAATTTAGCAAACTACCATGGTCAACGCATGGTATTTGTGTTTTTGACCAAATGTAAATTAAATTGGAGTTTAGCACATTTGATGTGTGAACGGACTATTTTGCCCTTAATGAAAATTGAAGCTATTATAATCCATTATAATCTATTATATTACGTTGTAATCACTTTAAATTCACAAATAACCTAACTTTGTCATGATTTATCTTTGCGATTTATTTTGCATCAAATTGATGTTACAAAGTTCAACCCAACAATCATTAATTTGATATATATTACAAAAAAAATCGGACATAAATTTGATACAACCATAAAAATTGGATTAATATATTAAAATTAGTACAAACCACAAAGAAATATTGATTTCATTAGGGTATGGAACAAATAAATGTTACTAATACATTTGAAGACTAAAAAGAACCATAGAAAAGAAAAAAGAAATAAAAAGAATCAAATTTATATTCTTCAACATGAATCTTTTCTCCAACGGCCATTTGTGCTACTTTCGAACTTGAACTCACTAATTCTTCAACCTGAAATAATTAAACCAAATTACATACATGTAACACATATAAAATTATACAGTGTTATACTTATAAAAAACTCAACTATATCAATGTTATTCAGTATTAAACAACTTATATGAATTGTACTTACGCATAAAATGTATACTGGATTATACTTCATTATAATTTATTATACTTTATTATACGACATTATAATCGATTATACAAAACAAAATAATAATTTATTATACTTTATTATACTGGATTATACTTCATTATACAGGATTATACTTCATTATACAGTGTTATACTTATAAGAAACGAGACTATATCAATATAATACTCCCAAGATTCGAACTTTTATTACAAAACAACATCAAATCTTCAAATTACATACACATAACACATATAAAACATAAATTCATAGTTTAAACATTACTTAAACTCAAAATCTCGTGTTCAACTTAAAAAGATTCAATTTTTGTTCAAAAAACAACATTAAAGTACCAAAAGAACAAACTTTATACATATATCTATAATTTTTAGTGCAAATTTAGCCACATATCCATAAAAATCTTAGTAAAGATTCAAACTTTTTTGAAAAGATTCAATCTTTTTAGAAAAGATTCAAACTTTTTAGAAAAGATCCAAACTTTTGTTCAAAAACCTTCAAATAATAAAAACACAATACATATAAAGTATATAACTAATTAAAAAACGTGATTTTAAATCAACTATATTGAAAAACGGGATTTTGAGTCAACTAAATTGAAAAAGATTTAAACTTTTCTAAGAAAAACAATTTTAAAGGACCAAAGCATTTATAAAGGAAGTGAAGATGACGATTCCGGTGAAGATGACGATTCCGATGAAGAGGGTGGGCGGCGGAATGAGCGGTGGAGGAAGAAAGCTAGAGAGAATTTGAGGTGAGAGAAGAAGAGAGAGAGTGAGTTGAAGAAAGTGAATGAAATGAAGAGAGAATAAAGTATATATATTAGATTTTTTAAGGGCAAAATAGTCAGTTCACATGTCAAATGTGCTAAACTCCAATTTAATTTACATCTGGTCAATTTTGCAAATACCATGCGTTGACCATGGTATTTTGCTAAATTTCTCCAAAAAAGCAAGTTACTATGCAAAGAATAATGAATTGGAGGAAGGCCATATAAGTTGAGAAAATGCATGTCAAAATAATATATACACCAAATGGTCCATGTGTCATTTTTTGGGGTAAATTAACGATGATTTAAACTCAAGATCTCTTTGAAAAGTTAAATCATATATCACCATGCTATTGAGCTATCAGTGGGCCATGGGATATTGTTAAAAAATAATTTAAACCAATTTTATCTTTAAAACCATATGCATGTCTCCACCTTGAGTTAATCGATTAGCCTAGTGGAAAAGGTTCTTGCTAGCAGGGGCGGACCTAGAGGGGGTAGGGGGGGCACCGGCCCCCCCTAGGTCTTTCGGTATCGTTTTATACATATGCAATTTTTCGAATTTTTGTGATATATATAATAAAAAATGTAAGTAAAACAATTGAAAGTGTAGCTTAGTTGGTTAAATCCTTCTTTCAAAAGGTAGAAGTCATGGGTTCAAGCCCTCTTAACTACATTTTTAACATATGTTTTGATACTTTAACTGTTTTTCATTTTTTTTGGCCCCTCCTTTTTTTTATTTTTCTCAAAGTTGGCCCCCTCTCTAATTTCATCCTGGTTTCGCCCCTGCTTGCTAGTGATCAGAAAGTTCTAGACTTAAACTCATCTCATCGGTAATTTACAATAAAATCCATATCTCCACCTTGAATGTTGTATGACATTGCGGATATAAAGACATCCCTCATTCACTATGAATATGTTACATTTGATAATTTGAATTTCCAACTAGATGCAGTGTCGTCTAGGCTTGTGTCATTCACCATGAATGAAAAGATAAAAAAAGAAAAAGAAAAAACTTTTATCTTTAATTTCAAATAACAAATTTGACACTCTTACATGTATGTACAATAAACTTAGGTAGTTATAATCTGAGGTGATCCCTGCCAAATATTGTGCATATTTCATTATTTCTTATGCTCTACTCTTTGACTATTTGAGTATGGTGTGTAGATGACACTAATCACCTAATTTAAGCTTGAAGATATGAGCTAGTTATATGATATTGGAGTAATCTTGAGTGATTAAAACAATCCTTTTCTTTCTTTTCATTTATCAATATTAAAAATGTGCTTTGGAGAAATATAATAAAATTTCATTTAGTTATGTGTTTTTAGCATTTTTATAATGTTTCTTTCCTTCCTAAGTTGTGTTTTTATCACAAAACAATTGATATTTTTTGTAGATAATCGAGTATTTTTTAAGTCGTGTTACGTTTTAGATTCCAGACAATAGCATATCTCCAAGAAACATGGTGGCTTGAAGTCCAAGGGAGCTTGGAATTTGAATTCCCAGCAGGAACATACAGTTTGTTCTTTAGGCTGCAGCTAGGAAGATCCTCAAAAAGAAGAGGTCAGAGATTGGTAAATTGTGAACAAATCCATGGTTGGCATGTAAAACCAGTTCAATTTCATATATCCTCCTCCTCACGCTCCTCAGAGGCAGGTCGTTTGTATCCCTTGGCCTCAGTCGAGCATCGTTTAGACAATGAACCTGTTGGCAAATGGAAACTCTATCATGTTGGAGACTTTGAAGTGGAGAATTCTTGGGGCTCAACAAAGTTGAGTTTCTCCATGTCTCAAATTGATTGCACACACAACAAAGGTGGTTTATCCTTTGATTCGGTACTGATTTATCCATCATATTCGTGTAAAATGAAGAGGATACATAATTAGTGAAGGACTAACTAGTAATCAGTGAAATATTTCACCATTCTATTCAATGTAGTTTTCTTGGAATCTTTTTACATCATACAAAATGCCCTGCATTCTATCAAAAGAATGTTCTCTATATGCAAATAGCCAAATACTAACTATCCTTACAGAAAAATGACTTTTCATGTTCACCGCCATTGATGTCTTACAGAAAGTGTATGAGTATGACGGGATCAAAACGATTATGGGTGGAGAAGTGGAAGAACTCGTCTACAAAAATTTCTCCAAGCCATACACCAGATTCTGGGAATGACAAGTATGTAAAGTTAGGTATATGGCAAGGGTGTATCTTTATATAAAATTGGTTACATTATCACAATGTCGGTGTTTCTCACCTTTAGCCGCACAACTTTCCTGATGGCCAGAATTAGTCCAGGCATGAGAGATTGAACATCTATTATATCGTGTTTGACCGAGTAAACCTACAGTCAGTTACAATGGTGGAACTATAAATTAAAATGAGGACGATATTGTATATTATGAGTAATATGACTAGAGCCAACATCTTTTATTTGGGAAGGGTGTCGTCTCTTGTTCAACTCCCTCCCCCATTATATGCATGACATGATTAGGCATAAGAAAACCAGACCTCCCCTGGCCTGGAAAAGTGAACTGTTGTACTTGATGGCATCCCTGGAAGAACCATGCTATGCACCCTAACACCATCCTCACCGATAACTTGGCCTCTCGCCTAGCACATACATGTGAAAAAAGAAAAAGAAAAAAGTAAAAGTTTTGGAATAAAATTAACCTTCATGTTACAGGATTGATGTAGTAGTTTATTCTTCATATACAATAGTACAGAAGGATAGTTTCTTGATATTATAATGGTTTCTATATATAGTAGATTCTTACCGTAACATCTGTTGAGATATCCTCTCGATTGTAGAACTGGCCAAGATTCGACAAGTTGTTTGCAATTTGTATAGCATCCTGAGTCGGGAAATCCTATCAAGAGCCACATGTCAGTCACAATAGTCCCAAAATTATATCATAATCTCTTACAACTTAAATTTAAAATGTTAATTACATCGTCTTACTCTTGGGCTTGGTCTTGATTCTACAATTTCAACATTATTAAAATGGAAAGAAGCTGAAATGGCAGCTTGCTGGAGAAGAATTGATCCTATTGAAAGTGTTGGAGCTACCAAACAACCCTGACATAGTACATTGTAGAACATTACTTGCACGGTGTCTAGAAGTAACTTTTCTTTGTAAATTATAAATCGCCTGCTTTTAAATAAACTAAACCAAACTAAACCGAGCATTGTCATGTGTTACTGGTGCATGATTTCGTTGCACCATTATGAAACAGCACAACATTAGTGTCCCAGGATGGTATTTTAATGTAAAGCACTTAACAAAGTTCTCACCCTATGCTCACCATGCTGGCCTTCTCACAGAAAACAGACAATGCTGCCACAGTATCTGATTTAATCCGAGGCACGAAGACCACACTATTCATGCCAAATGCTGTTGCCTGGTAAACATGGAAACAAAATTAATGTAGTATCAAATAGAGTAATTTCCGATTACTGATTCCCTGTCAATAGGCAGAGGATTATTCGACCTGTTTCACATTGTCGTAAACTGTTGAAGGGTCTGTGAAATCAACAACTACTCCAGTTGCTTTTGACTGGAAATAAATTCAGAAAAACACAGTTTAGCCTCATATAGTTACATTGAACCAAAATTTGCAAGTACGAGGAAGTTTAATATTTTGCACCTGAGATATTGAACCTAGTACCATAGTTAGGTCGTTTATTATAGGAATCTCTAATGCCTCTTCCATCTCACACACCTACATTCAAATTGCGAAATATATGATAAAACTATATGGATGTAGGATATTCAACTATTTAAAAGTCAGCCATCAAAATTCTAACGCTAGACGATATTTTGAAATGGATGGAGTCTCGAAATAGGAAATCTACCTTTCCAATATCTTCGCCAACAAAGCGAGAATCAACAGCACCAGCTAGTTCCATACCTCTAGCTCTGGTTACAGCAATAACAGCAGCCCTTCCTATTTCCTTTGCAGCTCCATTGATAATCACCTCTTTCAGTAAAACAACACTTCTTAGGCACAATTTCTCACTGCTTGTCGAACTAGAGGCATATAGGAGCATTCGCCCTACTAATTTTTGAAAAAACAAACGCCTACTATTGAAAAAAGTAAAATTTCACTTTACATACTTGAAAAAAAATTATGGTTTATTGTCTGCCCCCTAAAGTTTATAGTATTCCTTAGACTTTCCGCAACAATTTTGTCTCGATCCGTAGAGCTAATTACCAGTTTAGTCCTAGATGATAGAATCAATTTGCATTTTAGTCAGAGATAGTTCCATTGTTACATATATTTGTCTCCAAAATTGATACAAAGGTTGCATTACAGTCCTATGAAGTGACTAATGATGCAAATTCGTTCTTATTTCAGACGTTAGAAAGAATGAACACACATCTGTCATATGTGTACTACCTTCGAGTTTCATCTGCAACAATGTAACTATATGGGACGAAACTGCAATTTAGTCCTACTATGAGGGACCAGGTCGGTAATCACCTCGTCACACATTCATAATATTTATAGTTCCGCCATTGTCAGCCTAATTGAACCATAATCAATTCTCTCATACAACATGTGACATAAAAGTGATGATATCTTGAACACAGACATTGGGAGTTACCTTGATGTTGTTTTGAGAAGGCTGCTGCATTGTGCAAGAGATGGAAATTCTAGTAGACTTGTGGATGTTGTTGGCATAGTAGAGAGTTGTTAAGTTGCAACTAATGTTTGGGACAACATATTTGGTGCACAATCCTCCAGCCAATGCCATCATACTCTCCTGCTCAATTTTTTTCAGTTTTGATGCAATCTTGTAATAAATATTGTGTTTCTGCAATTCTTCTCAATATGGATAAGGTTCTCCACCAACATATTTTGATTGGTCAATTGTCATGCAAACCGTCACACTAATACTTACGGTCCGTGGACATCGCTGCTTTGGATGACGCGGAGGAGATAAATCGTTGAATGTGCCTCGCCTGATTAGTAAACTAGAGCTTGTATGTTAGCCACATCGAAACAGAATTGATATTTTGCAGGCTATGCGCCGAATATCTATGGTCAATTGGTTATGCATGATGTTTGATGCAACAAGCTCTATAGAAAGTGTATGTAAAGTGGGCCAGATTTGTAAGTTGACCGATGGTCAGACGCTCAAATTTTATATGGATTACTGCGTGATGCTTAATGGGCTATAACTGGGCTGTGATACATATATAAAGCCCAATTGTCGGTGGCTCGATGCTATTTTACTATATAGCCCCTGCCCCCTGATCTATATTTTTTGGCAATCACCCATAGACATAAAGAGTATACTATAAAACAAGAGGTGATATAATAACAAGTCAGTTATGGCGAGTAGGTTAAGAATTTGAGACATACCTACATTCTAGAATTTATAATCATAAACTATGGTCTATTCCTTATTAGCTCCTAACATATTTGGTGGTCCAAACATCATTATCGACTATTTCATATTCTTATTTCTAGTTCCAATGTCGCATCTTCAAGTTAATTAATTGATGATTAAATACTGTAAATCAGTGGACTAATAATTCGACACTCAATTGCAAGAAAGATATATGATGACCCTTTTTAATAACACATCGGATTTTCTCCATAATAATACGAGCAACAACAAAGAGTGAATAATACATATAATTTCCTTTATAAAAATGATGAAATTATATCTTGTAATTGACTAAATAGTTACTACAAAACATTACATTGTTTTAAAAATAATGATTAATTTATTTGTTTGTAAATGTAGATACTCTTTTAGGTGAAGTCCAATCCTTAAAATGAACCATTTGCATCCCTCCACTAGGAAATTCTAGCAGAATTGTTGAAAATATGAACGGCTGACAAGTGGGCACGTGTGTAGTTGATATCGATGAAGGGAGCTGTGAGTGTCGGTGGAAATTTTGCAAAAAATATTTTATAATTTTGAAAAGAAAGTTGAAAATGATTAAAAAAATTGAAAGAAACGGGGTGTTGAGGGGGAGGGGGAGGGGAGGGGGGGTGTATATGGTGGGACAAGACTAGAATATTTTATTTATGGTAACTGGTAAGACATTAGAGTCAGGGTTGGCTACGTTTGCATGCTTTGGGTTTTGGAAGAACACGTTGACCCTACGATTAACCTCTTCACTCTCATTATTATATGTTGGGCGAATGATATTGGACATTACTAGTTTAATTTATTCATCATATTTATCACTGACGTTCATTTTCATACCAAAGACATCACTCATGTTTCAATATTATACTTTTACTTAATTTTGCTGAAATTGTATTCTTAGGTACAAAAGTTAGAAGACAATTTAGTCAGAACACTTACAATTATTAGTAACTACTTCTAGATATTACATTTCCCCCCTAATTGGCCATCAATTGAAGTTTTCGAGAAACGGCATATGTTTAATTTTTGAAAAGCCCTAAAATTGAACAAGTACAATCTTGAAAAGATGCAATTTTGAAAACGAAACAAGTATAATTTTAAGTGTCGTGACTAAATTGTCCTTCTAACTTTGTGATTAAAATTGCGATTTCAGCAAAATTGGCAAAAAGTGGACGGGTTGAATAGTATTGGAACATGAGTGATGTATTTGGCAAGAAAGTGAACGTCAGTGATAAATGTGGTAAATAAATCAAACGTTAGTGATGTCTGATATCATTTACCGTTATATGTTTATAACTCACTGGTCATTGTTACTTACCAAGTTACCCTTCGTTTTCTTTGTTTTTATGAAGAAGTTTGTTCCTTTTCTTTACTTTTTCTTGAATTATTCGAAATTAACATACAAATCTTGAAGCCAAATAAACGTTCAATATATATCAAGACAATATGCTCAATGGTGTGTGGGGGGAGGGGATTTGCCAACTCTGTGGACTCCCTACCCCTAACTACGCTCTTGGATATAATTATTCCGATTAGTCTGATATCTTGATATTATTTCTACGAACATATATTATGTAAATTAATACCATTTATTTAGTTATGTTCTTCTTAAAAAATTGTTGATATATTTAAAAAAATGTAAATCATCAAATATATTTTATTGTAAAAAAAATGTAGTTGAAGTAATTAAATACTCTAAATGTACATGGTGAAAACTGAAAACTAAGTACATCAAGTTACTTTTCAATATAGACAAGTGCCACATGTGGATTAATTATAAGACATGTGGATTAATTATAAGAAGATCATGAAACTTCAAAAAAATCCATCAAATTTTTTACCATTGGCTAACATACATAAACCATGCCAAAAGTTAGTTATTATTAATGATCAAGTGAGATACAAATATATATTTATATGATCGAATAAGACATATTAAAACATGTGTGATGAGCAAATGGTGAGATGATGAAAAATATGTGTGATTAAATGTATTTTTAACTTTTTTTTAAAATGTAGTATTAGTATGACAAAGATATTAATACTCTCAAATTTAAACAAGCACAATATTGAAAATGGAGTAGTTGATATAAAATTAACTTTTTTTAACAAGCACAATATTGAAAATGGAGTATAAAGAACTAGTTGATATATAACATTTTCCTCTCAAATTTAATATGAAATGATTTGTTTAATATTTTAATTCGTTTATCTTGAAAATAAAATGTACAGTATATATTATTACAAATTAAATCAACTTCTTAACATCTTATCACTGCTTATGGGTTATCAAATTGTAAAAAAGTGGAAGCATGTTACGTTGGCATTATACAGCTGTTTTGACAATGAAATATTGTGAATTAGGTGAAGAAATAAATATAAAGATTAAGCAATTGTTGAAAATCTAGACCAGCAACGTTTAATGGATAAAAGAATAATGGAGTCATAAAAAACTCTTTGCTCGAGGACTTTGGGTACTTTTATTTAATCAGCAAAGTAATCATAATTTAAGTAATAATAATTGACGTTTAATCAATACTCAAGAAACTAGTCATGGTTAAAATGAAACAATCAAGCTTTCAAGCTATCTATCAAGAGAGGTAAGACGATGTAGATATCTCACCACCGCCCTTCTATTAGTCCACGCTCCATTTAATTGACCTTTCTCCTACTCTAACGTCACCCCAACCAAATCATAAATTAAAATACAATCCTCTAAATCAATAATTTTTAAGTAATTAAATTGTTGTTACATATTAAATTCTCAAGACGGGGTAATATAT
This sequence comes from Echium plantagineum, assembly GCA_003412495.2. Taxonomy (NCBI): domain Eukaryota; kingdom Viridiplantae; phylum Streptophyta; class Magnoliopsida; order Boraginales; family Boraginaceae; genus Echium; species Echium plantagineum. Next base: position 20,646,888 of record CM016563.1, on the reverse strand, counting down.
ATTATTACAAACATTTGCCCTAAGTCTCAATTTGTGCCTTATATTTTATCTTTTCCATTTTATACCCTAAGATAATGTAAAAACAAGGACAAACTTGGAATAACAAATTTACTAACTTTTTGGGGGCATTTTTTAACAATATCAAAGTTATTAAATTAAAAATTAACCCTTCATCTTCCTCACACCCTACCCTTACCCTCATACCCCACCCACCCGCACCCCCTTTTTACGTAACAACAAAGAAAGCCAAAAATCCATCACCTCCTTCTCCTTATCCTTTCGTCCTCCACATTTCAGGAGAGCCTCCGCCACCTTGTGGTTTTAAATGGGAGCAGCCCAAGCTCCCCTCACCATCGCGATCTTTTCCCCTAACCAGCACGAAGTCACGATCTCGACCCCCTATTTTGAATCGGAGCACTTTTCTCCCCCCCCCCCCCTGTCTTGATCAGACCATTCTTCTCCCTACATCTGATGTCAAAACTAGATCGATTTCTTTAGCTGGGTTTGAATATGTTCTTCTTATAGTTTATTCATCTGAGATCAAAGCTAGAGGAGGTAAAAGATTCGATTTTTAATGGTAAGTTGTATAGTAATGGTGTTGTGAATGTGAACAATAATGGTGTTTGGGGATGGGGATATCAACGGTGATGGTGAATTAAACAGGTATGTTGGTGTTTTGTCTCGTCCATTATGATGGGGTTTGGGTTGAGGGGTGTGTTTGATGAAGAAGATCAAGGGGTGGGGTTAGTTTTTAATTTACAAATTTAGTTATTTGTAAAAAGTTTTCCAAAAGTTTAATATATGAGATAATCCAAATTTGTCTTTCTTTTAAAACGAAATTCAATATAAAACTATCGTTTTAGAATGCAAAATAAAAAATTAAAGTATAGGGTGCAAATTGAGACCTAAAAAAGTATTATGATACACCTTAAAATTTCGTCGATAGTAAATAATGCAAAATAAAAATAAGCCAATAATATATTCTAAACATAAGTATACCACCAATATCATTTGCGTTTAAATTTTGATTATAATCACAACACTCCACGGACAACTGATCGATGAAGAAAAGGACGAGAAGAAAATAACATTTCAAGAGATATTGACTTTTATTAAATTCTTAATCAACTCCAAACTAAATCAGTCTCCGATTATCGAACAATATCATTCTTATCACTGATCGCGCTCGTTCATACAATTAAAGACTTCTCCTTATGGACGGATCCAACTATTCTAAAGTGGGTGTTCGAAATTAGCATATATTTTAAAGTGGGTGTTCAAAACACTTAATTATATTGTTATATAGATATAAATGTCAATTTTTTTATAAATTTATTTTTTATAATTAATTTTTCATTTTAAAAGTGCATATTCGAGTAAACAAAACTTAAATACTTCTGCTGCTGCATTCGTTCCTGCTACTAAAGAAATATTTGGTAGTATCATTATCGCAAGAGCACTCAAAAAATTAAATTAACCTAATGAAATGACAATCCATACAAAACATATACTCCTCCGTCCCTAAAAGATTGTCACATTTTGACTTTTGGTGGTCAACAAAACACGATCTAAAACATAAATATCTATTATTCTACATGCGAAAAAATTATAAAAAATTAATATTTCAAAAATATATATTAAGACGAATATAACAAGGTTCCACAAGACTATATTATTTCTTATCGTTTAATGGGAATTCATGATCAAATTTTGTAATGTTTAATTAACAAAAATAAAAATGCGAAAGAATATTATAATTCAATCAATATAAATAAAGAACACATAGACTAACAAAATGAAGACCTATGAGTAAATGCAACAAAAAAAATACAACTAAACATTAACCAAATTGATTTAAGTGATTCGTTGATTTGTACGAATTAATAAGAAAAAGAAGCGGTGGCAAATGTAGGAGGGGAAAACGAGTGGATAGAAGTCTGGTAACTGCGAGCAAGATTCATCCAGTGAATATTTTATTTGGAGCTCAAGTTATTATTATGATTTTTTCTTTTTTTTTTTTTGTAAATTAGCGATAGATGTAAGTTTCGAATTCAGGATCTTTTGGTTATTAGTAAGAGTCTTTTTCATTAGATTATTCGATTAACTGTAGGAGCTCAAGTTATTTTAGGGAAGCTGATAAAACACTATTTTGCTACATTTTCAATTTTTTTTAGTTCTATTTTAACTTTTGAGGGAGTTGATGTACATACTTTAACTTCATCAAAATTAAAGCATAATTTGTTCATTCAATTTTTTTTTCTTTTTTAGAGGAGTAAAATGTAACGTCAAGCTAAGGTCTTCAATGAATAGCATAACTTATTTTGAAGGGGATATATTCATATCATTTACTCCTCTCAATGGTTCTTCTATATCTCATGCTATTTAATTAAATTTAATTGTCTATTCAATTTTGTAGATATTATGAGAAGTTAAAGACCACATAAGATGTTTCAATGTATAAAGGAGTAACATATACGAGGAGGCATGAGAAAGGCTGATTTACTTTACCGTTCGTTATTTTCATTTAAATTAGTATAAATGAAGATAACACCAATAAAAACACGTGAGGACTTCATCTAGAAAGTCAAATATTCCATACTACATTAAGTAGGAGTACAATGCTCACCATTTTTATTATTTTCTTAATTTGTGTAAACACTACTATTAATAAAAAAGACATCAAAAGTTTGCTTATTTATTAAGTGGAGTATAACATTTGGTAAAAACAATCAGTACTTCAATATGATGCCAAATTTAAATAGGGTTAATTTCCTGGACTCCCCTTTAAAATATGCTAACATATCGATTCAGATTAGAGACTATATTATTTCATTTTTTTAAAATATATTATTCTATATTTTCTTATTTTTTAATTTACCCCTTAAAACGACGTTTTCCACCAAAAAGTAGCTACAACTCACTTAACATGAAAAAATGCAAATTTTATGTTAGGGCTAATTTAAATATAAACAAGGATAGGAGTCTAACTTTTAATTCTTTAAATATTAATAAATAATTAAAAATGATGCTAATCCTCCCCACCCTCCCCTAATAAAAAGACCCCTACCCACCCATCCTTTTTTGTTCCTCCCTGTCATGGTATCCAGAGGGAAGTGAAAGATGGGGTTGTTTTATAGTCTTAAGTTTAATATTATTTTAGTTTAATTAAAAATGTATGTAACCTTTTATATATTAAATTTATTCCTAAAATATTATGCTATATATAGTTCCTAACTTGCCCTTTTTAAAATGGATCACCCAGGCATCTTGAAAAAAACGAGCAAGTTTAATTTACACCTTCTTCTGAAAAATTATCGAACCCGGGGGCAAATTAGAAAGTAGGAAAATTAATATATATAACCCCTAAATTGATAAGTATGACTAGGGCTGTAAACGAGCCGAATAATACCGAACATTGGAAGATTCTAGTTCGGCCCTACCATCCTCGAGTCGAATAATTTCAAGCCGAATAATGGTCGAACATCAAAATGAAAAGCTTGATTTGAAGTTTGTTTTGACGAATACGACGAATTCGAGCCGAACTGTCCGAATAATTTGATTTGAAGGTGATGAAACAAAATAAAATTCGACTAAATATGCTAGATCTACCAAAGAAAATAAAAGTAAAACTAAAGTATATATCTTTACCTCAAAATTCAACCAAATATGCTAGATCTATCAAAGAAATTGACGATTAATCGTTCTCATACAAATCTATATTAAAATATTATTACATAATTTCACATGGTGAGTCGAGCCGAACTTTTGCGAACCGTTTGCGAATCGAGCCAAATAATGATTTTCAAGGTTTGGCTCTATGTTTGCTATCTAGAATCGAGCCACGAACCGAACTTTTTCGAACCAAATACCTCGAGCCGAATCGAGCTTCAGGTTCATTTACAGCCCTAAGTATGACATACTTTAGGGGCTCTAATTAATTAAACAGAAGTAAGATTATGTATTTTGTAACAGCACATGTATTAGATCCAGCAGAATAAAAATAGAAATAAATCATTATTATAATGTTGTTTCTAAACTGGATTTTTTCATTTAATGTAATAATGGCACTGAAATTGGAATATCAATTGGATGGTATATTGAAACACAAATGTTATCTATAATATCTATATACAATAACAACACTGTCACGTTTTCTAGGTATAACTCAACTGATAAATAACTAGAGTAAAAAGTATCATTAAACTCGTCTGTTGCTTCAGTCCCCTGATCGGTTGAGATATATCTCATGATTTAACTCCTCCAAGATTTTACACTTTTAATAAGAACACCACCTGTCAATTTGCTCTTATTTTAAAATTATCCTTTTGAAATTTTCCATTATGATTTTATTTCAATTATTTGCATATCAATTAGTTCCTCGCTAGGAGTGTGGATTTCTTTTCTTATCTCCGCAACAACTATATATTAATTTCTATATTAATTTCTTGATTCTCACTAGTTTGGAAGAATATTTTAGGTCTTTCATTTTTGCACTTTAAATATAAAGTAAATTCAAGGACAAAATTGAGAAAATAGAATGTGTGATCAATGTTTGGATGTAACAGAGTACAAATCAAAACCTATATTTTAATAATTTGATATGATGTAGTAATAAATAAGTGATATAAGTATATTGTACTCCTTTCATCCCTAAATGATTGTCATATTTTGATTTTTGTTGATTAAATTTTTAAAAAATTGATTATGAATTCTCATTAAATGATAGAAAAATAATTTAGTCATATGAAATCTTGTTAGATTCATCTCAATATATATTTTTGAAATATCAACCTTTTATAATTTTTTCGGATGTAGAATAAGAGATATTTATGTTTTAAATTGCGTTTTGTTAACCACCAAAAGTCAAAATGTATCAATCTTTTAGTGATGGAGGGAGTAATAAATAAGTGATATAAGTATATTGTGCTCCTTCCATCCCTAAATGATTGTCATATTTTGACTTTTGTTGATTAAATTTTAAAAAAATTGATCATAAATTCTCATTAAATGATAAAAAATAATATAGTCATATGAGATCTTGTTAGGTTCGTCTCAATATGTATTTTTAAAATATCAACTTTTTATCATTTGTTGACCGTGAAAAGTCAAAATGTCACAATCATTTAGGATGATAGTACTATTTAGCATCACCCATATTAAAAACATATAAGAGCATTCGCAACAGATGCCTCAAAACACTCCATATTCTATATATAAAATAGGAAATTTACGAAAACAGTAAAAATACACAAATATCAGATTCCCTATTCTATAAAAACCATCAAAAAAATTCCCATCAAAGCTCACCAAACCTATTTTTACACCATCCCCAAATATATACTTTCACAATAAAATACTATATCCCTTCATTTTATTTTTATAAATATATTGATTCTATAAATTTATTTCATATTGGAGCTAAAAAGTTATATTGAAGCTTAAAAATATATATTTATTTCAAATTTTATTATTTTAATCTTCTTTTTTAAAATGAAAAAATTAATTATTAATTATTTCAATTTTTATTATTTTCATCTTCATATTAAAATAATTTGATTTTGTCTTCAACATTTAAATAATTTGAGTTGTCTTCAACTTGGAACTAAAAAATATAGAAAAAATTATAAATAGGTAATCTGATTTTGTATGAAATGCTAAAGTAGATTCTAAATTTGATAAAGTGATATGAGAAGTTGATTTTAGAAAAAATTTATGAGGAATCTGCTACGAATAATCTAAGACAAAGTTTGTTTTCTTATATTGACATATTTTGGATAAACAAACATAAAATTTGAAAATATATATAAATGCCTCATCTCTAGCTAGTTCCTAGTTTTCTACTACAATTATTTTTTTATTAGTCTAGCTAGTTCCTAGTTTTCTACTAGAATTATCTTTTATTACTCCTTGTTTTTCTGGCCAACACCCACCCCCCCTCCCCCCCCCCCCCCCACCCCACCCCCAATTTTTGTGAGGTTTTTCACACAAAAAGAAAAAAAAAAAATCAAAGAGACACATAGGAGCATGTTTAGGCATATTGGTTTGTTTTCCTACATTAGGCATTGATTTTCTCTTTGGTATTTCTTCAGACAAATCAGAAGGTTACTACAAGATTCTCTTATTACAGAGATATAGACAATTTTGGCAGATTTTAGCGGGCCTTCACATTATTTTCTTCCATATATCTCCAAATCTTCAAATACCAAGATCTGTAAGTCAAACAAACTCACCAATTCAACCAATATCATTCTTGCCCAATTTGCATTCTCATATTTAATCTCCACTTTCATTCTTGCTGTTCAAGACTTTAAGATCATTGCTATTTCTTGAATTTCAAAAGGTGTGTATACTTTTTGGACGAGTCTTGATCATATGTTGTATATTCTGTTGCATTAATTCATTACACATGTACTTTTCTTAAAATTAGTCTATAAAATCAAACATTACATGTATCAACGATCTTAACGAAGTGTAACATACAGAATACGGAAATATATGCTTAAGTTCAAGAATCTTATCTACTCTGTTTTAAGAACTGTCGGCGCCAAAAACTATAGGCTAATTACTTTTGAGTTATTGATATTTTTAATAGTTGAAGATGATGAGGATGAGGACTAAGGCAACTGCTATGCCACCGACGAATGGTGGTTCTGCTGGCGTAGTCGGTGGTGGTGGAAGAGATAGAACAGGTGGTGGTGAGGAAGGTGAGTGGGAACTTAGGCCTGGTGGTATGTTGGTCCAGAAAAGAAGTGATGCAGAAGAGAATAGGCCCCCTCCACCTACCATTCGTGTTCGGGTCAAATATGGATCCATTTACCACGAGATTAATATCAGTTCTCAAGCTACTTTTGGTAAGTATAAATGATAATTGTGTAATTAAGTGCAGTTTAAGTTTATGTTATACAAATTTTATATTTTTGTATGAAATGAAGTAGATTAAGAGTTATTTCAGCTAAACATGTTTGCATCTTAATTGATTGGTCAACTGTAATGGTTAGTGGGACAGAGAGTTATGTGATTTTTTATGAACTTTTTTGTGTTGATTGGTATTATTATTACTATAATTATCATTGGTTATTGTTGATATGATGATTATGGATATAGGGGAGTTGAAAAAGATGTTAGCAGGGCCAACAGGGCTGCATCACCAAGATCAGAAGTTACTATTCAAGGATAAAGAGAAAGATTCAAAGGCGTTTCTTGATATTTCCGGGGTGAAGGATAAGTCTAAAATTGTATTAGTCGAGGATCCGATGAGCCTTGAAAGGAGGTACCTTGAGATGAGGAAGAATGCGAAAATGGAGAAGGCGTCTAAATCTATATCTGAAATTAGCTTGGAAGTTGATAGACTTGCTTCAGAGGTAATATATCATTTATTCATTCACTTTCATTGCAATGGTATATATGGGATCAAGGTTGTTAAGGATTGTTTGATTTCTTGAAATTGTGCTAGGTATCTGCCCTTGAAACTGTATATTCCAGAGGTGCGAAAATTGTGGAGAAGGACATCGTGAAATTAACCGAGTTATTGATGAATCAACTGGTTAAATTGGATGGAATCCCCGCTGCCTATGACGATGTCAAACTGCAGAGGAAGATGCAGGTATGACATGGTTGTACTACATTGTAAGGCATCCTATTATGCTAGCTTTATATTGAAAATTGCATCGGACATCTTTGCCAGGTTAAAAGAGTACAGAAATATATTGAAACTCTTGATGTGATGAAGGTAAAAAACTCTACAGCCAAATCCAATAGTAATGGCCCTGCTACAGAGCGCCCTCAAGGCAGAGGCCACTCGACGCCAAGCCAATCAAGCCGTTCGAGCTCTGGGGATGTCGTCATTACCACACAATGGGAAACCTTTGAATCTACACCAGCACCATCAAAGGCGACGCCTCTACCTTCTCATACTGTATCAAGCACCCCAACCACAACTACCAACGTCGCTCAGCCAAGGTTCGATTGGGATTTGTTGCTTTAAGTAATAGGTCTTAATAGCTTTGATAGTGTTTGAACGTGTGCTTTCTTATTCTTCTCCTTCGGCTTGAAATCTTTTCTCCATTCTTTCGTGTACTTAGAGAGGTCTGTTGTTAGCAGCATCCCCTTAAGTAGTCATTCTCTTCGAGGAAATAATTGGGGTTAGCAATCAAAATGTGAGTTTCCATATATTGTCTCTGAAGGCTGATGGTGGCCATAGCCCATATGTAATGTCTCTTTTATATTTGTAGGAGATACTATACAAATTATACTTCATATATGAGTCAATCGTATAGTCTAGTTGAAAAAAGTTATTGCTAGTTACCATAACGCTTTGGATTCTAAACTGTCAACGTTTGTTACATCGAAAAAATTAGTATTGTAAAGAAAGATTCATTCCATCTGGAAGTAGTTGTTCCTAATCATCATCATCATCATCGATTGAACCCTCGTTTTATGCATATGCAATGAATTGGTGTAAGTAGTATAATGGATGTACGATTAGTGCATATACCTTGCTTCCCTTTGAGGGTACACACAGACAAAAGCAACATGGAATATAACAACAAGCAAAGCTTAACTGAATCATTTTTATTAGGTGTATTCGAATAAACCCTACAATTGATTGAAAGAGGACTTGACACTTGACTCAATTATGATCCTCATTTATTCGTTTGAAGACAGAATACATGTTCTGTTTTTGCCATTCTGTCAATATTTGGTATTTCCCGGTGAACACTATTTTCACGATCCCATCTCCGATCTCAAGGCCTCTTTAAAATTTCGATATGCAGTACATTTCACACGACAGATGGTTCTTTTGACTAAAAAATAACGAAAGCGTGAAAATATGCGTTCCCGTATTTTCTTACATAAAACATTCATCTTTATGTACATTTTAGATGAAATTGAAAGGGCTAAAACTAAATGGTATGACATAAATGATAAATGCATGCATGAGTTTAATAGAAGCTGCAATGATGCAGTTGAATTGGAGCAACTCTCAAAAGAAGCCAAATATAGTTAATAAGAAAGCACCCAACTTCTAACAAATAACAAACAGTGATCAAAGATTTGGAAGTTAACCTAACTGAATTAATAAAGGAAGCCAACACATGGCTCTTAGCTGAAGCCTGCAGAGGTAAGCATGCAACAAATAACACTGCAAGAAACACAAATGTTTTATGACACTATTTATTGAGCTTCATATATACTCCCTCCGTCCCTAAATGATTGATACATTTTGACTTTTATGATCAATAAGATACGATTTAAAATGTAAATATCTCATATTCTACATGATTTTTTTTTATAAAAAGTTGATATTTCAAAAAATATATATTGAGACGAATCTACCAAGATCTCATATGACTATATTATTTCTTATCGTTTAATGAAAATTCTTGATCAAAATTTTTAAAATTTGACCAAAAAAGTCAAAATGTAACAATCATTTAGGGACGGAGAGAATATTATTTTAGTTATTAATGAATTTGAAACTAGTAAATCAAAGATATATATATGATATAGTGAGCATGAATCCAGAAGATACGAATTGAGGATATGAGTATTGGATTGAATGAAGAAAACACAGCAATGAGCCAATGATGGAAATAAGGATCACTAAAGTGATCATTACATTTATTTTGTTCTCAATCAGCATACTATTATGCTCAATATTCCTAGTATGTTGTGGAGTATTAGACTCATTGTATTCGCTTTAAATTAATTATATTCCCTTGGAGGTTGATATTTATTTCTTTTTAGCTTAACAAATTATATTAAGTATTACAAAAAGAGTATCACCCAAGATTATAATATTACAAAGATGCGATGTATATATCTTCTAAAGATCACCATGCCTTCTAAAATAAAGCACGACTACGAGAAACTATTTCATGAACAGCGCCCCATATTGTAAAGATGTGATATCAAGTAGGGGTGTTTAACGGACCGGCTCCCCCGGACTCTGTGAGGCCCCGCTCCATTAGTCCGGTTCGTGCTTCGTTTGGGTCTACTAGGCCCACGAACAGTCCCTGGTCCATTAACTAATGAACAGACAGGGGCTTCACCTCTAGGCCCCCAGGCCCCGGCCCTGTTCGAGCCTGTCTGAAATTCGGTTGGTATTCGGCCCGGGTCGGTTCGAGGCCCCTCAGACCCCCTTACCAACGAGCCCACGTTAGTTTCAACATGGGCACGTTGATGTGCCAGAAACAGCACCAATTGTGCTATGTATTAAAAATTGTTTATTTTTAGAGTTAAGGGAATTTGAAACTTGGTTGCTAAGGTGAGGAGCTAGTACTTAACCATTGTGACAAGCTCATGTCTTGTTATTTCATATTATATTTAATAATGTTGTCTAACATCTAAATAAAAGTATAAGATCCATCCTTATACTATTATTGAAATAATAAAAGTCATTAAGTGTTACAAAATATATTATTCGATAATTTGATAAACTATTTTTTTAATATTTTCATAAAAGTTTTTTAATATTAGATTTTCTTTAGAAGATATTATTGATAGAAAATGCATTAATATATTATTCTCTAAACAGTAAAATTATATTTGTAATTATGAACTACATAATTATTATTGAAAATTGAAGATGCATTACTATATTATTGAACATAGAAGATGCAATATTATTTGTCATAATATAATTAAAAAATAAGGTAGTATATGAATTCTTTTGATTATACTTTAAAATCTTATAGGATTAAAATACTTTTATTGTTTAAATCAAATTATTGAATTGAAGATTTGATTGAGAGAATTTCGAATTAAAGATGGGATTTGAGGGTTTGTGTTCGAATCACTAATAACCTGAACTTTGCGCCCAAATGTGCCCACGTTTGGTTTTAAACGTGGCCATTTTTTATGTTTCAAACAAGGGTGGACACAATTCATACTAACGTGGACACATTGCAAACAAGCGTGGGTACGTTGTAGACAAGTGTGAACATGTTTCATACTAACGTGGACATGTTTCATACTAACATGGGCACGTTGGAGACAAATATGGGCACATTCCGGATTACGTGGGCACGTTGTAGATGACTACTTAACCACCGAGACAAGTTCATGTCTTGTTATATTTCATATAATAGTTAATAATATAATGTTGTCTAACATCTAAATAAAAATTAAAAGATACATTAGTATACAATTCGTTAAATAATAAAAACCATAAGTGTTACAAAATATATTATTCGCTCGTGTGATAAACTATTTTTAAATATTTTCATAAAAGTTGTTAATATTAGATAGCTTATAGAACATATTATTGAAAATAGAAGACGCATTACTATATTATTCTCTAAATAGTAAAATCATGTTTGTAACTATAACCTAATAAGATATTATTGAAAATAGAAGATACATTAATAGTGTATGTTATCGAAATCGAAGATGCAATATTATTCGTCATAATATTATAAATTAACAAGGTAATATGTGAATTCTTTTGATTATACTTTAAAATAGAAGATGCATGATTATATTATTGAAAATAGAAGACGCAGCATTACTATATGTGAACTGTTTGAAGTTTAGGATAATCAGCTTGTAAAAGCATCATAATAATGGTCAACGAAAAAATGAAACACTTTGAATCAAATATTAGGATCTAATATTGCACCAATTGCATATGACATGGCTATCGGCCGCAACATGCTCGTCTTTTAATTTTACTTTAAAATCTTATAGGATGAATTTATTATCGATGTCATGACAAAAACAATTGTTGGGAACAAATTCAAGGATTATGTACAATTTATAATCTAGAATAATTTAATAATACATTTCATGCTTTTGTCCAGAGTTATCTAATATTAAATTAGTTTTATAGTATAATTAAAGAATTTATAGTATAAATTAGAACTAGTTTGAAATCTAGTGATGAATATTGTTATTTAATAAATAAAAATTTAATATAAAATTTCATCAATTATAATAGAATTTCTAATATAGTGATAAATAGTTAATAATATAACTATATTTTTATTAATAATACAAAAATTAACAAACTATTAATATGGCACAATGGTTAGCCTTAACTCCTTTCATCTTGGAGGTTAATGGTTCAATCTCTCCTACCAACCCATAATTATTTTTGATAAGTAACCTCTCCGGCTCTCCCCAATGTGAGCACGTTAGGCCCACTAGGCCTATTTCAAAAGGGGCTTGCCCAATTTCTTAAGGATTTTGGGACCGTCGAACATAGTACATGGATCGCACTTTTTGGTGGGCTGGGCCCGTCCAGTTCAATTCGTTAGACACCACTAGTGATAGGGGTGGCAAACGGACCGGGCCCCCTCGGACCATCCGAGGCCCCGGCCCATTAGCCCGTCTCGACTTCGGCCCCGGCCCACCAGGCCCGCGAACGGCCCCTGGTCCATTATTCGTTTTGAAGTTCGAAAATGGAAGGGGAGATAATGGAGAACTAGGACGTGTCTTCTTTAAGGATGGATGGCGCGAATTTGCAACTTATTTCAACTTAGCATGAGGGGAATTGTTAACGTCAAGTTGCATAATGAAAAAACCGAGCGACATGGATGTATCGTTTATGTTGTTCGCATATATGGTCTTAATGCTTACGAGAAACGACCAATTGCACCTTGAAGTCTTTCATTAGCTATGTAAACTCCTTTTTCATATGAGTATAAACTGTGATTTTTAATAATATCGTAATAATTTATTGATGCCTCATATTATAACAAATAATTATAATAAATCAATTGTTCAATTTATCGAAACTTCGAAAACGTGACATAATAAAACATGCCCACGTTAATTACCAACATGGGCACGTTTTCCTCTAAAATTGGCAAACACCCTGATGACATTAACGTGCCCACGTTATATATAAACGTGCCCACGTTAGGCCCCCGATTCAGGGGCCTCGAAGCGAACAGGGGCCAGCTTTCCCTTAATGGACGGGCACGGGCCCGGTTCGTTAAGAAGGCTGAGCCCACCGAAGATGGTACGTGGGCCGGCCCGGTTTGCCCTTAAGGGGCCGGGGCCGTTCGGCCCGGTTCGTTTGCCACCCCTAACTAGTGACATGGAAGCTCCAAGTCCACCCATGGCCATATTTCTGTATGAGCTTACTGAGTAAACAATTTCCGAACCAGCCCAGCGCCCCAGCCCACACTCGCCCGTTCGTTCGCGCGAACTAATAATTGGGCCACCTTCTCATAGTCTTAGCCTCTTAGGCCTTTTAATTAAAAAAAAGAACCATAAAATAGAAGATTTATTTGGTAAGGAAATTTAATTTCTCCCACTTAGAAGTGGATCTTAGATAATTTAGATCTAGTGTTCAAAATTTATACTATAAAATTTAGAGTCGTTGTTCAAAATACTTTAATGTATCGAAATATAAATATAAATGTTAATTTCTATATTAATTTTGTGTTCACGTCGATTCCAAAAATCTTCACTCCTCCATCATATCTATTAGATTAGATATCATTTAAGTTTGCATGAAAAAAGTCTATACTCTATTTCTTAATATGAATCCTATCTAGAAACCACTTTGTAAATGGAATCATAAACAAACATCAAGAGTTTGGAGACTTGACGAAACTTGAGATTTAGTTATTACAAATATTTATCATGAATTCAGTAGTTAAAATAAAATTAGTTTATGCCTGCATCCATTGCAAATTTGACAAATGAAGGTTGCATGAGTTAGAATCCTTCGACACGTGTCCCTTTGACAAAACACGAAGCAACTAAAAAATAAAAAAGAAGTGCCTTCACTCTGTTTTGTCCCACTCTTAATTTAATCCGAAGGAACTTGGTGGATATATAGTGGATATCATTTTTTATGTATTAAAAGTCAAAATATCACGAGCCTTTAGCCTTTTTATTGAAAGATAATACCAATAACTATTTTAAATTTGAATATCCTTTTCGTTATCCATTCATGTATAATAATCTCTATGATATATTTTATTATCATCTTGGTAAAAGTATTAATAGAACATACTTATTACTTTAAAATTTTAGGCTTTTTTTCATCTAGGCCCCTGAACTAATTAGTAAATCCCAAATCAGCCCTTCCCACCTTTTTTGTCCCAAATAGGCCCCTGTGGCCAAAAAATGGCACCTGAACTTTCATTTTTTTCATTTTTGCTGACTTTTTCAGATTTTTGACTTTTTAAAATCCTTAACCCAAGGGCAAGTTAGTCATATTGAAATTATGACTTTTTGGAGGGAATAAATCGGAAAAAGTTCAGGTGCCAGACAAAAAAATAAAATTTAACATTCTCGTATTTGAAACTCGAATTCACGTTTGTATTTAAATTGTATTTTCAAATTGTTTTCTATATTCAAATTCGATTTTTTAGATTAGAAATATATTGAAACTTTTTAAAAAATAAATATAATTATTAATATTAATAATAACTTAAAAAAAAAAAAGGACCCCACCACCCCCCAACCCCAACCTGCGAACCCCCCCACCCCCGCTGCAACAGCCCCCACCTCCCCCGCCCCCTCCCCCCCACCCCTGCTGCAACAGCCCCTCCCCTCCCCCCCACAGATCTGTCCGCCCCCGCCGCCCAACCCCCCCCCACAGCCCACAGATCTGTCCGCCCTCCCCCCCACCCCCTGCGACATCAGCCCCCTGCCCCCCACCCCCCACAGATCTGTGAGCCTGCGACATCAGCCCCCCCCCCCCTTCCTGCGACGCGAACTGCCCCCGCCCCCACCTGCAACATCGAACACCTGCAACATCGAAAATCATAATCGATTATGAACAAATTCAACAAAAAGATTCGATTTTTACCTTTGTTTGAGATTACGAAAAAGGAGAGACAAATAGAGAATGAGTAGTAAAATGTTGTGATTGGGGTGGATCGGCCGGCAATATAGTGGTGGTGGTGAACGAAGATAATGGCGGCGATGGTGAAGTTAAGGGGCGGGTGTGAGGGTAGGGGTGGGGTGAAAGGTTGAAGATGATTTTATTGGGGTTGGGTTAAATATTTGAGGTTGGGTTAGTTTATAATTAGGTTGGGTTAGTTTTTTATGTGGTTAGACTAATTTGCCCTCTATCTAATATTTAAAATTAGAGAAAAAAATTTTAAAAAAAGTTCAGGTGCCATTTTTGGGGTCCAAGGGCCTATTTGGGAAAAAAAAGGTGACAAGGGCTGATTTGGGATTTACTAATTAGTTCAGGGGCCTAGATGAAAAAAAGCCAAAATTTTAAGGTATTATATATCTTAACTTTCTTCTTTCAAATCTCTAATCTCAATTTATTAAATTGTTTTTTTACTTATTGACTGGGATCTAGGATAGACATGTTATATATAATATATATTTTGTTATTAATTTTTAATTGACATAAAAGTAATTAGGATAATAACTTAAATAAATACGGAAGCACTCAGGGAAGAATCTAACGACTTTGATAGTGTGATGGTTAAACTTATAATCTCATGGACACTCATATACGAACATACTATTTACCGACTAAGTTATACATATTTTTGATGATTCATTTAAATCACCTTGAACAATACGATGTCCTTCCGTGAAAACACTATATCCAAACAGTAGAGGCATGAGAAGCATGGTAATCTAGCTAGTTGAATGTCCATAAGTGGGTAAAGGGAGATATGGAGATATCATGTAGTATGTTCAAGTTGGCAAATTGGGTATTTAAATTTGATGAGGATAAGATTGGTTATATTCAATTATTCAACACTTAAAGTCGTTTGTCCAAATTGATGTTCCCAAAATGTTGTCCCGCAGATCCCAACAAGGAACTCTCTCATCAAGAGTTACAGAACAAATAATTTCAAGCACTTTGTGTGGTTGTCACCCAAAAATTAGGCATATTTCCTTGTTATCTTTTCAACCACCAATCACATCATCATTTTGTACCTATTCAAATATTTTTAGTATTATTCATGGGGATTTTTACGATCAAACTAATTATTTACGATATCTATATGATTCAAGTATCAATTCAAAGTGATATAAAAGAGAAATAGGGAAAGTGTTGATGAGAGAATATATATTACTCCACAAACTAGCTAATAAAGAAGTAGTTGTTGATTTAATCTCAGATAACGTGATGAAAATGTATTTTAGTTTCATATATATAGTTACACCGTAAATATTGCGTAAGTGGTGCAATGTGAATTATAGTTTTCGAAAGTGATAAATATTAAATATACATATTTACTTTTCGGGATCATACATTTATACTGCGAAACATTTGTTACTTCTGGTATCATAATAATTAATAATTCAATAGTATATCACTTTTGACTTTCAGTACATTAATCTACAATAATATAATTATTTAGGATTAAAATACAATTTTCATCTATCTCACACTCTCGGACAAAATAACAGAGCAAATAATTTAGACAATCAATAGCAGGCTTTGTAGATGGTTTCCTTTAGATAAGATGATTATAACTGCTCACTGCTCAGGGGCACTTGGTCACTTACCTTACATTTCTTATTTGAAGAATAAATTTTCGTTATCTATGAAGTATTAAGTAAATATTTTATTTAAATATTTAAATTTATTATTAATTGGCAAAAGAAAAACACAAAAGAAAAACATTCAATGAGGTCTCTAATTTTTTTCTTCAAATTTTTGATTTCTAATCATTTTGTTTAAAATACCATTTGCATTCGTGATTAAAGAAGAATATATGTGTTCATAACTCTATATAATAGATGAATTTAACAAATGTCAAAACTTATTATGAAATATTATATAATATTTTATTGAAACATTCAAATTTATTAATAATTTTCCAAAGAAAAATACAACAAAAAAATCTTCATATAGTAAAAACAATAAAATACGATAAATCTATGTATTTTGTCATATCTCATCTTATGTTCTAGATAAATATTATTCTTTTTTCAACTTTTTGGTTTGATCCATTAGTAAATTTGAATGTTTTAAATAAAATCTTATATTCTTTTTTCAACAATAATCATGTTAGATAATTTAAATTCATTTTCAGTATCATTTGCATTCATGATCATAGTAATACATACTCCCTCCGTTTCTTTTTATTTGGTTGTTTAGAGCTTTTTTCTTGTTTCAAAATATTTGATTGTTTACAATTTCAATGCAACTTTTTACAATTCTAATGCACCTTTTACAACTTCAATGCACCTTTTTACAATTCCAATGCACATTTTTACAATCTCAATGTAATTTTTCACAATCTCTTAATAAAGTACTTTTTCCCCAAACAATCAAATAAAAAGAAACGGAAGGAGTCTGTGTTTCTAACGGGATATTAATACATCAAATCATATTACAATATTATTATAGTAGATAAATTGGTCAAATAATTTATTATGAATCATTAAGTAAAGATTGTATTGAAGTATTTAAAATTATCACTAATTAGTGAAACAACAATATATATAAAAAAACAAAAATATTTACTAACAGAAACGACGAAATATGACAAAGTTTGTCATATGTCGTCATTTTTACGAGACAATGATTTTTCGTGAAAAATATAAGTTTTAAGTAGGATTATGTGGTATCAAAATTTTAAGGGGGATTCTGAAAGTTTACGAATTTTAAAATATTTATGTTCGATCCGTTGCACCTGGTGATTGTCGAAAACAACCAAGCGAGCCTTCAGTCGTTCAATAGTGCCATCAGAACGGTGCTTAACCTTGTAACTCCGCCGATGTTGTTCCGACACGAATGCCGACCGGCGAGGAAAAATTCCGCCAACCATCGGGTTACAAGTGAGGGGAGTGTTAAGATGCACCTCCCACATTAGAAGTCGATGTCTTCCCGAACCGATATATAAGATCTTGGGCTACTCCCTCTATTGCCAATTGGTTTTAGAGTGGAACCCCATGGATTCTTATCATGGTATCATGAGCCAGACCCGAATTAATGAGACACATGTAACCCCGCCGATGTTGTTCCGGCACGAATACCCACCGGCGAGGAAAAATTCCGCCAACGATCGGGTTACACGTGAGGGGGAGTGTTAAGATGCACATCCCAAACCGAAAGTCGGTATCCTCCACGAATCAATATATAAGATCTTGGGCTACTCCCTCTAATGCCAATTGGTTTTAGAGTGGAACCATATAGACTCTTATCAATTTACCTCCTATTTTTAAATATTAGCCCCCATTTAACCAATTTTATCAAACTAATTATTCTCCTAAGGTATTTTATCTTTTTTCTTGTGTATGTGTTTTATATAAAATATTTATTTATTCTTTATTTTGATTATCATCTAATACTAATTTGTTTGTTTTCATTCTTATGTTTTTTGATATCTTTTCTTTTGCATTTCTTTCAACAATATCAATGTAAATATGCAATCTTCAAATTTCATTAATTTCTTTTGTAATAGTAGTTACATTTGTTATTGTATTTTTTATTTACAATATCAATGCTTGTTGTGTTGAATATTTATATTTCTTCCATAAAGTCGTTTTTTATTTTATATGTATCATTTGTTATTGATGTTTAACATTCATTATGTTGTAGTGGTGGTACATCCCCTCATGCTACTCAATCATCTTCCACTGCATTTTTTTTTCATTTTCCGTAAGAACATACGACGAATTATGATATAATATATGATAGCTAATACGATAAAGTGTAACAAACTCAATTAAATTTGATATAATTTTTAAATTGTCTAATACAAAAAATGTGAAAAAATTTACTAATTTTAATTATTTATTTAAAATTAGCTAATATGACAAAGTAAGACAAATGTTGGCCCGTTTTCATTTCTTATTCGGGCCTAACTCATACGACAAATTACTACGAATAAGGCTATTACAACGAAGTATAAATTAAGCGACAATGCTTTTGAAGTGTATGTTAAGCTAATATGACGAAATACGACATATTATTCTCTTGTCCTTTTTACTTTTTTTTTAAAAAGAATTACTCACGTGAAAAATATTATATTCCCCTCTATTATTTAAAAATCAAATTTATCTGTTGTGAAATTTCATTTTCAACGAATATTGGTCCATATCATCAATTAAGTTATTAATTTCTTAACTTAGTTCAATAAGTACGTACCTATAGAACAGATTACATGAAGACAAGTGTAATATGTATCCAATTAATAAACTCAAATAAAATTATAACATATATAATAAAGTATATTTTATAGTTTATACACTTGTGACACATATCAATAGTGAAAAGTTTCGGTGAATCAATACTTCCATGTATCAGGTGCATCAAGGGGTTTTGAGCATGATATTTTATAAATTAAGGGCCACGATGCAATTATTTATATAATTAAGGGTCAATTATCTATATATTTGTGGGTCAATTTACAAATCATATATATATTTGCTACTTTTATTTTGGATTGATAAATATGTGGTACCGTATCATTGTTATAGTATAATTTGGGTACAAGTTATGTTGATATTGTTTCTTGTACCAATGATGAAGTTTCAAGTGGGTACAGTACCCATGTGAAACCTTTAAATGGGTACTTGATACACCTGATGCATGGAATTATTGATGCACCGAAACCGGACTCATATCAATATATTAGCTCTTCTATATAAACATCCTATCGACTAACCTCAACCAATTTAGTGACATTGAAAAAGCAATTGGTAGATTGCCTTTTCAACTCTTGGTTAAGGCAATACATACTACTGCTCGTAACTCAAGAATATAATACTTCCTCTTTCACATCAATTACGAAAAGGTAAAATTAATAAAAAATAGAGAAAGTAATAAATTGTCAATATTGATAATTTAAAAAAAAAAGGTAATTGTTGAAATGATATGATCGAGTGAACGTGTGTTATGTAATCAAATGGTCCTAAATTAACATATCGTTAAAAGTTAACCATTATACTTACTTTTTTGTCATTTTTATAATTCTAATAAAACTTGAGACACATATTTATTATAATAAAAATGGTCCCTATAAATATGAATTATGTGCCCAAATGGTCGCTGTAAGTCTGTATAGTGTATATATAAGTGGTCCTTAATACAAACATAGAATTTTCATATGTCGTTAACATTCAATGTACCTGTTAATTTGTGGCCATTTGTTTACACAATACATACTTACATTGACCATTTGCAACATAGTTGCTACTTTCGGGAACCAAATTAAAGTGCAACAGTCGGCCGCTAACTGGGACCGTTTCATCAATTATCTCGAATAATTAAAGTAAACAAAAAGTATATTAAAATTGCAAAAGTCAATTAAAAAATAAAAAATCTCAAACCTCATATAAAAACATCAAAATTAGTACGAAAGTTTAACTGGGAAGAAGCACTTGATGGAAGCCTTGATTGAATTCCGTATCAAATCTGGAAGTGTTGAAGTAGTTTGTGATTTTCAGTGTCAAAAACAGAGTCAAATATATATTTTGTTGATCCCCAGGCTAGTTGACAACGTAGTTTCCAAATGTTATCAGATTGGTTATTTTAAGATACTTTATTTTGTAATAATTCAAAAAGGCCCCTGGATTAGGGAAATTGGGTTTGATGGTAAGAATGGTGAGATCAAACAAATGCGGTGTTTGAAAATTCTTGTCTCCAATTGAGGGTTTTCCTCTCCACTGTTGTTGCCATTATATACTCTGTGTTTAATTTGTACTACTCCTAGATAACCTCATTCGAGTCAACCTTTATTCTGTGTGGATGCATGCAATGATGCAATCATGTTTAATTTGTATGCTCTATGTTATTGCCCTCGTTAAGGGCCAATGTCTACTATGTGTACATTTTCGAGGATTAAATATGTATATTGTTACTTATTAGGATTAAAGTATACTTGATCAGATTTATTGAGACAATATAATATCTACAATTAACTGACTCTGTTCACATGCAAATCTTATTGATTTTACCCTAGGTGTTTATGTTATGGATTACTCGCACCAATATTATGTTAAGAATTTATGATGAGTCCTATTCGAATATCAATTTGAAAAAAATATGACCCTAGCTAGTTCACTTACAATTAAATTTAATCTTATTTAACTTATATATATTAAAATACAAACCAGCTTCCATCCCCAATGTCTTCTAAATTTAATTTTTCATTGTCAATATTAACAAATGTTTGTGGTCTTGATCGACACATACACCTTTTATTGACTCAAAATTTCACGGGATATGGCATTAATGTATTCTTCTTCAAAATATTTAATGGTTAAATAGTACCAATTTAAATAATTCATTAGCACTTGTAAAAAGAATGACTACGATTTACTAATGATATGTTAAGAGTTAACGGAGAATAATGTGGGATGTGCATCTTAACACTCCTCCTCACGTGTAACCCAATCATCGGCGGAATCTTTCTCGCCAGTATTGTTTGTCGGAACAACATCAGCGGGGTTACAGGTGCCTCATTAACTCGGGTTGACTCATGATACCATGAGTCCATGTTAAGAGTCTATGGGCTTCCACTCTAAAATCAATTGACAATAGAGGGAGTAACCCAAGATCTTTCATATTGACCCGGGAGGACACCGACTTCCGATGTGATATGTGCATCTTAACACTCCCCTCACGTGTAACCCAATCATCGACGATATATTTCCTCGACGGTATTGTATCGGTGTCCTCCCGGGTCAATATATAAGATCTTGGGCTACTCCCTCTATTGCCACAATGTCGGTGCCACGGTGTCCTCCGGTATGCAACGTCCACTTCTCCGGAACACTGCAAAAGTAGTAGAGTCCATTAATATACAAGATCTTGGGCTACTCCTTCTATCGCCAATTGG
This sequence comes from Echium plantagineum, assembly GCA_003412495.2. Lineage (NCBI taxonomy): Eukaryota > Viridiplantae > Streptophyta > Magnoliopsida > Boraginales > Boraginaceae > Echium > Echium plantagineum. Next base: position 20,625,160 of record CM016563.1, on the reverse strand, counting down.
TTTTAGAGTAGAACCTCATAGACTCTTATCATGGTATCAGAGTCAGGCCTGAATTAATGAGGCACGTGTAACTCCGCCGCCAATGTTGTTTCCGGCATATAACGCCGCCAATGTTGTTTCCGGCAAATATTACCGGCGATTTCGCCGACGATGGTTACTCGTGAGGGGGAGTGTATCGGTGTCCTCCAAGGTCAATATATAAGATCTTGGGCTACTCCCTCTATTGCCAATTGGTTTTAGAGTGGAACCCCATAGACTCTTATCAGGTATTAATTGCCGGTATTTTTCCTCGCCGATGTGGTATTTTTCCTCATCTATAATTTTAATAAAAGGTGAAAATAGTACACATAACTAAAATATGGCATTCTAAAATGATATAAATAAAAGAACTCAAAAACAAGTGTGCCAAACTTGTTCTATTCACCAATTTACTGTGTGTACCAACGAAGGATCGAAAATTCATTTCATAGTTTCGGATAAAAAAAATATAAAAACGTTTTGAAAACTATAGGAAACGTTGTGGAAAAGCTGTAAAATTACGGAAACATGTGAAAATAAATATTTAATACTATTAATTTATATCACATAAATTTATTTATATAAATTGAATATCTCTAATTCAAAAATGTAGGAAATATTCTGGGACAAATCATCATTTAAAAAAAATTCCAATAATAGTCATTCTCATTGTTTAATAATCTTGATCGTCGACTGTCATGATTTTCATCTTGAGTATCGAGATCAAAGTATTGTTTGTTAGTAAATTTCAATTGATAAGACTTATAAATTGAATTTGAATGAAATAATTTCCAAAGTTTTGGGCCAAAAAGCGCAAGCAATGACTAAAAATGGATTGGTTTTCACGAAACCATCACTTTTCGAAACCCACTTGTGTTTCGTATCGAAATTTTGAACCATAGTACCAACATTTTCTTTTTGTTCAAATTAAAATGTAAAAATAAGCTTTAATAACTGAAATTAATGAATTTATATGAAAGGTCGGTGCGTATTACCTTAATTATATCAAAAGAAAAACAAAACATATTATAAAATGGTATAATATGCATTTTTAATGGTATAATAATAAACAAATAAACGTTATGAACTGTTACTTTCCATCTTGCCAACGTAGCTCTTAACCGCTAACCTACTATAACAGAACACAAACATATTTTGATATATTTTTTCTAAAAAAATCACACATTAAAGAATAGTTTAAATTATTAATTTAAAAAGATTAACTTATTAAATGTGATAATCTTTAAAAACGGAGGAGTACATCACTTTCACTAAGTAGTAGTGCTTGTCTAGTAAAGATATAACTTTGTCTACCCGGATGCATTAATTAATTAAATACTTCAATTTGTTTATTAAAAGAAGTTATGATGATAAATTTGTAAAATGACATTCCGATCTTCACGTACGCAGTACGCATGGGGCGTTTACGGTCAATAGTGTTGACCACTCGTAATTTAAGAATCATAAAAATAATAATAAGTCAAAGATTGTTCAACTAATGATATTCATTGAATATTGAACCGAACACATATCAATATCAATATCGAAATTCATCATTGTTACTTGAACCGAAAGAAGGAAACGAAAATGACAAAAAGAACGAAAACTTCGTACGTTGTAAACTTGTACTTTTAAGAAAATATCTAAGGTTTTACATATATGTTTTTGGGTGAAACATGTAAAAGGTGCACTACTTATCAGTAAAATTTGGACATGTGCACGGTTCGGTTCGGTTCGATTTTGAACAAAAAAAAAATCAAATCGATCTAACTGGTTTTACGGTAAACGGAACCAAAATCGGCTCCAGACGGTTACGGTTCGGTTTTGGTTTGGGTTATGGACTCATGTTTTAGACCTAAATTCGAATCCACTTTTTGGCATTGAAATTTTTGGCCTATTTGCTTTTAGCTAATATTGTTATTATTTTTGAACTCAAATTTAAATGTGATTAGTATTGCTTTATTAATTTTCACTCATAATTAAGTTACAAAAATATATCTACTGTATATAAGTTTAATGAGCTCATTTTAAAACTAATTTCGAAATTCGTATACACATTCGTCACATAATAGCACTTCTTAAATATATATGTATCCATTTATTAGTAGATTAAAACATATTTACTTATCTATTACTATATCATACTAATAATGAACAATATTACATCCTCCTGCCAATTATTCTTTATTAAGCTTAATTTTATCTACATAAAATAAGTCATCGGTTCGGTTCGATTTTTATCGGTTCTCCCATAAGCCAAACCGTATCGGTTCAATTTCCTTAAAAGAGAAACCGAATTCGGTTCGATTCCAGACGGTTTCAAAAAGGTTGATTATTTTTTTATTTAATCTCAATTTGATTCGGCTCGATTTCAATCATCCTCCACACGCCCCCTGAGAATGAATATATATAAAGGCCAAGATCTAATACTATAATGTCATAAGTGAAAGGTTAGTTATTGATGAACTATATAACAACATCGTGTCATATTTCTTAGAGCAAATAATTTCAAATATTATTTAAGAATTTAATTGGATAGTCGCTTACAATGATCTATATTTCGATAATTTATATTCAAAAGCCTTCAAGTCGACTATTTGAGATCGACTTATGTGATAACACTAATCATCACTTCATAACAATTCTTTGCTAAACTTCACCACTAATCATCTACAAACACATTTCCACAATTTTGATAATTTTAATATCACATCCACTATATTAGAAAGATGCATGTGACAACTGAAAAAACAAAAAAACCACCTAGTAACAATATTATTATTTATTAAATTCCTCAATAAGTTAGGCCTGCTTTGAATTCAGCTGTACGACATTTGATTGTGGAGAAACATAAGTCCAAAAGACACAAAAAAAGAGACAAAAATGATCCTATTATAATAAAGGTCAACTAATTAATTTATTCAACACTTAGAATCTCCCCTGTTTTCTTCCATTAGTTGCTTAATCTCATCAGTATCTTTTATATCATCATCAACAACAACATCACCACCACCACCAGTGAGCTCCTGGGCTCTCTTTGCTTCCAAATCCCAATCTGTTAGAACCAAAACAATCGTCATAGACATCATACAAGAACCTTGAGCTATCAATAAACCTAACCATAGCCCTTCAAAGTCGAAACCTGCAGCGAATGCAAGCGAAATTGCTATAGGCATTCCGACTAAATAAAAGCATCCAAAATTAATATTTGCTCCAACTTTTGGTCTAGCTGTTCCTCTCAACACCCCACAAAGAGTTGTTTGCGGACAATTTCCTAACTCACAAAGTCCAATTATAGGCAAAACCAAAGATGTCAAAGCCAATATTCGTTTGTCATGAGTGAACATATGTGCCCAAATATTTCTTACTGACATAGTAAAGAACATTGCACAAGTGCCTAATATGAAGCTCAATAAGAGGCCTACAATGGCAGCGAGTTTCGCCTTTTTTGGCTGATGGGCACCAAGTTCATTGCCTACTCTAGTTGAGACACTGAAACTCAAAGAAGATGGAAATATGTATATCAATGATGTTGTTTGTATCAAGATTCCCATTGAAGCAACTGTTGCCTTGGGATTTAGCAACAACCCACAAAGCAAAATCATGATTTCATACCACCACCATTCCAAACACACAGATACGCAGCTTGGAATTGCTAAATTTAGTAAAGATTTCCACCCTCTGAGAGACTCCATTGATAGGCCTTCCCATGTTTTCTTGTGGATTCCAGAGATCAATACATAGATTATGAGCAGAATCACGAGGTTGAAATTTGTCCATACCCCACTAAGAGCAACACCCTTGATGCCTAAAGAGAGCTTTGTAACAAGAAAATAGTTTATTGGAATGTGCAGAAGAATTGAGACAGCTGCACAACATGTTAATGGGAGAGTTATGGATTGAGTTCGAAGATAAATACGTAAAGGGTGTAATATAGATTGAGCAAGAAGATCAGGGAGGGAGTAGAGGAGGTAATCTTGAGCTTGTGAAGCAATAATTTCATCTTGGTTACAAAAGAGGAGGATCTTTTTCATGTTGCACCATAAAAGGGCAATAGGCAATGAGACAGAAAGTAGCAAAAGCACTGATCTTTGAAGGGCCATGCCTAAAAGATTGTACCTCTTGGCACCAAATGCTTGGCCACATATAGGTTCCATGCCCATGGCTAAACCAGAGAGAACAGAGTAGCCAGTAATGTTAGCAAAGCCAAGAGCAAGTGAGCCACCAGCCAAGGCCAAGTCGCCGAGTCGGCCGAGGAAAAGCATGGAGATCATGGAGCGGCAGTAGAGTAGAAGGCCAGTGAAAATCATGGGAAATGCTATTTTAGCAATGGATTGAGCCTCATTGATGATTAAAGAAAGGTGGCTAGTCTTGTTGTTATGAGGTTTCTTGATTTGTTGCTCTGCATGGTTTGCTGAGCTTTTGGTGATCAGAGGGGTCAATTTGGTAGAAGTTGGAAATTCTGGGGTGATATTGTATGTTTGGTTTATGTTGCACTTGCAATTGCAGGAGGTAATATTTGGTGATGTTTGCTGACACATTTTAGAGTTATTTCTAAAGTATTCAACGAAAATGAAGAGAGAAATATTCAAATTATAGAGAATTGATTTTCTCTTTTTCAACTTGTTTATTTGTTGAATATTCTTTCTTGTAAGAAGATCAAGATTGAGAGGAGGGGGTTTATGTTAGGATTGTAGAAATGGGTATTTATAGGGTTTTCAAGTGAAGGTTTTGCACATCTTTTTTTATGATATGTGCCGGCTATGATATCGTTGTAAATGTTTGTCTTGCTTAGAAAGACTTCAAAGGGAAAAAAAAGCTTATAAATATTAAAAGTGAGATTTTATTTTGGCAATTCCTCATTGTACCATGCATTTTGACAAGTGGAAATCAAATGTACCCTAACTTGATTATTAATTAGTACAATGAAGATCATAGTCAAACTAAATAGTTTCTACGTTAAACATTTGAAAAACTACTTATTAAAACCGTAATAGTGGATAAAAGATTTAAAGATTATATATTTTCATCACAAGTACTATACAGTATTATATTACAGGAACAAGATTCAATTATACATAAAAAACATTCTCTACGAAAATGGTAATTTTAATATAGTTTAATAATGGGTTTTAATTTCTAATAACACCAAGGAGTACTTGACCATATATATATATATATATATATATATAGTTCACTTTTAAATGCTATATATATATATATATATAGTTCACTTTTAAATGCTTGACCATATATATATATATATATATATATATATAATTTGGTTGCTTTGGCCATATGTAAGAAATTGAAAAAAAAAATTAAGTGGCTCAAAGCTACTACGAAATGATTTTGGTAGTATTGTCCAAGGGCAAAGACAAATGATTTGTTAGTGGTGCCACAGTGGTAGATAATCCAATCTGCACTGTTGGTATTGGACAATTAGAATAGTCCAATTTTTGCAGTTTTGTGAATGACAATAAATCACAGTGGCCATTAAAGAAAGAATGAGATAAGAAGCCGGAAAATTTTTGGTCGAATTTCTATTGGCTCACACCGTTATACCGAAAGCATCACTTTTCTTAAACAAACACTTTAATTATGCAAAAGTTAGCTAATTTATCTAAGTTAACTTATCTTAATTATCCAATCCATCTTATTAGTCCCTCAATGTTTCTTAAAACAATTATGTAACTTTTGTTAGAACATTTTCTCTAACGAGAAAGATATCTTCAGCCCTGGCACATAGCTCATCTGATAAAAAATTATTATCGTGACAATTTTATACTTTTAAGAAAAGACATTTTTTGACAATTTGACAAAACATTAAACATATAAAAATTAGAGCAAATGGTTTCGTCGATCACTCACGTTTGTTAAAAAACACTAGTCGATCACCCTAGTATGACTTTGTATACTTTGGATCACTCATGTTAGGTATTATGTATACTTTTGTCACTCACACGTTTTGTTGGTACAACTCTTGATTTTTCGAAATTTTTAACATTTTGATAAGGATATTATAGTCATTTTCTCATATTTTTGTCATGGAAATGTAGAGTGCAATGAAAGTTATTGAAAGTTAGTTGATGTAAGTTAAAAAATTATGAAAAATGACTAAAATACCCTTACAAAAATGTTAAAATTTTCCAAAAATTAAGAGTTGTACCAAAAAACGTGTGAGTGACCAAAAGTACACATAATACCCAACATGAGTGATCGAAAGTATACAAAGTCATATTAGGATGATCGACTAGTGTTTTTAACAAACGTGAGTGATCGATGAAACCATTTATTCTAAAAATTATTATTAATTCTGAATTATAATAGGGAAAATCATGTTTTGTATGTACTTCAGTATAATATTGAATTAAAATTGAGGGGACCAAAAGCGTTAATAAACCTATTTAAGCAATATTTTTTTATTATTAAGTGGACCAATTAGTATATTTTGTAAATATAACTTGCAATTAAAAGATAAATTATTATTATTTTTAATCGAAGGCAGAAATATCATTTCCCTTTTAATTTCTTTTCAATTTTGCTATTGATCATATCACCAATTTAAGGATATATACACCAAAATTACATGTCAATGATCTGATTTCTTCATAGATTGGGAGTCAAAGCCTTTACAAAATTATATAAAAGCTCAAAGGTAGACATTACATTTAAAACCTAAGCTCTCTTAGTCTAAAAAACATCTTAGAGGGGTGAATAAAGTATATCGATAACAATGAAAACTTTTTCGATTAACGACAATATAATATGATATATAAGTGAAAAACGCGGAATATAGTATATTTATCTAAATAGATTCACTTAAGTAATATATCAAACACCTTAAACACTAAGACAACAAGATATGAAGAAGCTGAAAGCAATCACAAAGCAGGGGCATGCCGTGGGTTAATGTTTGGACCTGATATTGTGGTAGTTTCAAGGGATGTTCAGAAGCCTGTTGTTCATTCGCCTCAGTATTGTGTGCATCAGATTAAGGACTCCACACCACACCCAAATTCACGGGCAGTCCCATAATCGAATAGATTACTTAACGACAATAAAAATATTCCTTTTTATTGATTAGTCTCGTACTCGAATGGATTACAGAGCGATCCGTCAATGGACGGACCCCTTACCACCAGTGTATCATTTACATGGCTAGGTTACATTGGGTTCTCTTATGTGTTACGTCCCGGAAATAGCTATGAGAAGCTTTAGTCGTGTGTAAGTACACGAAGCCGGAAAATATTACAGTTTCGATTAACAAGCAGTTGTAGAACTCCAAATACAACAAATATCACTAAATAAGAAAAAAAATCAAAAAGCTACAAACTTCGAAATATTAAAAAGTGTATTTAAACATAACCAAACAACAAAATGTATTAAACATTGTTCATTCATGCGAAAATTCATGGTGAAAAACACATAAAATTACAAGTATTTAATATGTTTTTATTATTAGACGATCCTACTTTTTACTATTTGTGATATTTAAGCCTTATTGTTTCCATATCGCTTTGATATGTTTTTATTATTTTATAGATAATATAGAAAAACACATAGTATTACAAGTATTTAATATATTAAACTATCGGTTCAAACTTGTAAATAAACTATCAATATTTGAAAAATTATAAATGTTATAAACTTATATACTACTCCTTTCGTCCCTAAATGATTGGTACATTTTGACTTTTGTAGTCAAACATTAAAAAATTTGATCAAAAATTCTTATTAAACGATAAGAAATAATAGTCATGTGGACCTTGTTAGATTCATCTCAATATATATTTTTGAAATATCAACTTCTTATAATTTTTCGCATGTAAAATAAGATATATTTACATTTTAAATTGTATTTGACCATGCAAATCAAAATGTACCAATCATTTAGGATGGAGAGAGTATATAGATTCCTGTTGAAGTTGTTGAGCAAACAATTAATCTAACGACTAAACTATGAAAGACAAACTTGTGAACTAACTTAAGAGTATTCAAATAAGTACTACACCACACAACATGAAATAATGCATTATCGACTAACTATTGCTTACTACTCGTAGACGATGAACAGCGGTAGGAAAGTATAATGCCAAATGAAAGAAAGTGACGAGATTTAGGATTAAAGATCAAAATTTCAGTAGCTAAATATTATCAAAGATGAAATATATAGACCAGAACATCTGTAGATGGCTTTTCTCTCTCTCTCTCTCTCAAGAACCCTCTCCAAAGCCCTAAAATCAAAATCAAAATCGCATCATCCAAACAAAATCAGAGAATCAGTGGAAAAGCATCCTTGGGCCAAATTTATGTGCTTGAAATTGGAATCTGAAGATTATCGAGAACGACGATTCCGGCGACTTTGCTCTTCTCCTCTGGCGAGATTATCCTTTGATAAAAGATTGAACCTTTGGGGTGTTTGATAGCTTTGAGGGCTGTCATTTTTGTGGAATATCAAGGCTGCAGCCACCACTCTTCTTATCGGACACAATAATCATAACTCAGGTTTCATCCATCTGTTTTAAAATCTTGCTTGAATCGACTTTAACTCCATCCTATTTTTCACTTAATTTAATTATCATTTAGTTAGCCCAATTTCATATCAGCCCTTGAAATATATTAATTTCTAAAAGTCTCAATTGAATTGGTGAGGGGTTTGATTTGAATAAATCTAAGCTATAGGATGGAAACCCACTTTGCCGGGGATATTCCCGGCAGAGCAAAAGTCAGTAACCTAGTTGGTATTCTTCCAACCCCAAATAACCGTCTTTTTCTTCGTAGTCGCTGTTATTTTGGCCCCCCCGTGGTCCTAAACCTCTCAAATAAAGGTCTTCTTCCCACTCCTCATGGTTTCTTAGTCGAAGCGGTGTCCGTGAAACAATCACAACAAATGGAGATTAACAAAATTCATTTACCTAAAAGAGCCAGAGAAGAGGGTGTCTTTCTTTTTTCTTTATGTGATACATCTCGGATAAAAAGGAGAATGATTTGTCTAAATAGTGATTTGGAGTATCCAAGGGATGAAAAATCTGGAGGTTACAAAAGAAAACTGAATGTCGAGGCAAGTAGCAGCGACAAAAGGCATAAAGCACATCATAACAAAATTAATCACCCAGAATTGAAGATCCAATATCTCCAAGATGACGAGAATCTGATGACGGTGCCTCAATATACTGATTCATCGCTTAATAATAAGATAGGGGATATTCATGAAGGTAGTCGAAAAAGAAAGTTCTATACAAATGCAGTGCCTGATGTATTTGAGACTCAAATTGGGGAAACAGCGAGATCAAATCAAATTCAAAATTTGGTTCATAAAACTGGTGGACGGAAAAATAAATCACATCTATACATTATAAAAAGCGGTTTGCAGAGTGAATCAGAAGGTTGTCTCAAGAAATCGAAGCAGGCTTTTTCTAGGACGCTTGAACCAGAAACACCTACTTTGGAGACTTTGGTTACCCATAAACCAGAATGTGCTTTTGTGGACAGAATTTCTTTATTGGGAGATGGATTTGATACAGGAGAAAAAAAAAGGATTCCACACCTTATGAAAACTTCTAATGATGCTCAGGACAAAACAAGTACAACCAGTGAGAATTCAAGAAGCATTCGAAGACGGTCCAGTTTGCAGTCATTATTACATACGAGCTCCAGAAATTGGAAATCTTGCCTGTGGACATACAAGGAACTGGTTAGTCATTATCCTCCTTTGATACTTGTATGCATAATATCTCTTCTTCTTATTTTTTTGGCTCTTTCTAAGGCTTCTTCTTTTAAAAAGGTTTTGGTGGTTGTCCATAAACAACCCCAACATACCTCTTAATCTACTTTCCTGGAACTGTCGAGGAATAGGACAAACCTCGACAGTTAAATTGCTGCATAGCTTAACTAAAACTCATAAAACCGACATATGTTTCCTTTCCGAAACCCTGCACTCTAAACTTCAATCTGATAGATTATTAGCTTCAATTGGTTTCCCTGTCTCGGTGGGTGTTGATTCGGTCGGACGTAGTGGGGGGCTATGGGTGGGCTTTGCTTCTAATGTTATTTTTAAACTGCTCTCTTCTTCTGCTAATTTTCTTTGCTTTGAAATTTTAATGGAATCTGCCAACCCTTGGATTTTGGTTTGCTTATATGGGGTGCCTAAACTGCATTTGCGTAAACAATTCTGGTGTGATCTTGCTTTGTCTTTAGCTCCTTTTAGTTCTGCTCCCATTCTTATTTGTGGTGACTTTAATCAAGTTGTGTTTGCTACTGAGAAGTCCAATTTTGATGGTGCTTTCATTAAGGGTTCGGATGATTTACTTGGTTTTCTCAATGATTTTGATCTTCAAGACTTGCCTAGTTTAGGTAATTTCTTTACTTGGTCGGGTACTAGGAATAATGGGAAGATTTATGAAAAGTTGGACAGGGCTATGGCTAACGATTCTTGGTTTATGTCCTTCCCTAATGCTAGCTGTAATTTTCTCCCCTTCCAAAAATCAGATCATTCGCCTCTTGTCGTCTCCACCAAATTCATCTCATCTTCCAAGGCTCGACCTTTCAAACTCGAGCAATTTCTCTCCAGCTTACCTGAGTTTAAGACTATCCTCAATTCCTTTTGGGTTAGCCACAATAATCAACATGCTATTAATATGCATGACCTTTTTCTTAAGCAAAAACGTTTTAAATTTGAAATTAAAAAATGGAACAAAAATCGTATTGGTAATATTTTTCAAAGAATCAAAGATGTGCAATCAAATTTATCCTCTCTTCAAGCTAGACCAATTACTGCTCAAAATGACCAACTTATTACATCATTGAATAATCAACTTGATATGCTTCTTGAGGCTGAACATTTGTACTGGAGCACGAGGGCTAAAGTGAATTGGGCTAAAAATGGTGATTTAAATACTAAATTTTTTCATGCCTCCACTAAAACTAGGTTCCGTATTAATTCAATTCTCCAAATCTTTGATGACAATAATACATTAATTACTGATGAATCGTCTATTCAAAATACTTGTACTGATTTTTTTTCAAAGCTTTACACCCCTACAAATCCTTTGGAACATATTAATTTTTTAAATAACTATGACTTTTCAAATATTACCAATAAATTAAATGGTGCTCAATCTCATCTTCTCTCCCTCCCGTTCACTAATGAGGAGGTCCGTGTAGCTCTTTTCCAAATGCATCCGAATAAATCTCCTGGCCCTGATGGATTTCCAGCAGGATTTTACCAAGATAATTGGAACCTTCTTAAGGATGACATTTGTTCATCAGTTTTAAAATTTTTAAATGGAGGCCGTATTCTTAAAGAACTTAATAATACTTTTATAACACTTATTCCGAAAATTGATTCCCCTTCTAAGGTTTCACATTATAGACCTATAAGTTTATGTAATACTCTTTATAAACTGTCATCAAAAGTTCTTGTTAATAGATTGAAACCTTTTTTGCCATCTTTAATTTCTGATTTTCAAAATGGTTTTATACCTGGTAGGAACATCCAAGATAATATTATTCTTGCTCAAGAATTAACTAATCACATTAGAATTTCTAAATGTAAGAAAGTGGGGTTTGGCGCAATAAAAATTGACATGAGTAAAGCTTTCGACAGAATTAATTGGGATTTCTTGTGTAAGGTTCTCTCGGTAATGAATTTTCCCCCAGCCTGGATTGCTCTTATTAGGGAATGCCTCTCCACGGTCCAGTATTCGGTCCTTGTAAATGGAAAGGTATCTTCTCCATTTAAACCTTCCTGTGGACTTCGTCAAGGAGACCCTCTCTCCCCAATCCTCTTTGCCATTTGCACTGAAGCTCTTTCTGCTAGCCTTACTGCCGCACAAACTTCCACCCTTATCAAGGGTGTTGGTATCACTCGTAACTCCACTAAGCTCACACATCTGCTCTTTGCGGATGATAGTTATTTCTTTTTAAAACTTGATTCTGTGTCTATTGATAATTTTAATAAGGTCTTGACTAGTTATTGTAATGCCTCTGGGCAATTAGTTAATTTTGATAAATCCCAAATCTTTTTTAGCCCTTCTACTCCTGTTCTAGTTAGGAATAAAGTTTTGTCTCTTTTAAAAATTGGTCATTCTTCAGTGTTTGGTACCTATTTAGGAGTTAATCTTGATGTCCACACAAATAGAAACATAGTTTTTCTCAATATCATTGACAAGGTTAAAAAACGAATTTTAAGTTGGAGCTCTAAATTCCTTAATCAAGCGGGTAAAATAACTCTAATAAAATCTGTTTTGACCTCCATTCTTGTTTATCCTATGTCGGTTTATAAATTTCCGGCTAATTACATTAACAAGCTTGAATCTATATTTGCTAATTTTCTTTGGAGTGATAATTCTAATGCAACTAATAATAATAGAATACATTGGGTAAACTGGCCTTTTCTTTCTTTGCATCAGAATTTTGGTGGATTAAACTTTAAAAATTTATCAATTTTCAATAAATCTCTTCTTGCTAAAAATGGTTTAACTCTTCTTCAAAACAGTAATTCCCTTTGTGCCAAGGTTCTTAAATCCAAGTACTATCACACTTCTTCCCCATTTCATGCTAATAAAAAACCTAATTCGTCATGGGTCTGGCAAAGTCTTTTGTATGGTTTCAAATCAGTCCATCCTCTTTTACATTGGAAAATAAAATCTGGTACTTCTGTAAATATTTGGATGGATAGGTGGTTGCCTTTTAATATAAATGAATCATTATCTTTATATAAACTTGAAAATTCCCAACCCCCGCAACCTTATTTAGTCTCGCACCTAATTTTAAATGATTGTTCTTGGAATATTGGCCTTCTGAATCACCTCTTTCCACCGAGAATTGTTAGCAAAATTCTGCAGATTACTCCATCTTTAGGAGATGATATTCCCACTATAAATAACAAAAATATTAGTACGAAGAACATATATAGTCAGTTATTTACTTCCCAAGTGAATGTCATCACTAAACCTTCGTACTACTCACAAATTCCTCATAAAACTTGGAAAAATCTATGGAAAATCCCTTGTCCATATAAAATAAAATTGTTCATTTGGAAAATCCTTCTCAACAGGTTGCCTACCTCTCTGAATGTAGCCACCCGCACAAAAAACCCTGTTAATTCTACTTGTTGTTTCTGCAAACATGACCAAGAGGAACTAACTCACCTCTTTTGTTCATGTAAGCATATTCAACCCCTTTGGCCATTGCATTTGCTTCGACCATTGACAAGAGAGTCATTTCATGTCTCTTTAGCCTTTTTAATAAACAAGCCTTGGAAATCGCATGAAAATATAAAGAATGATTTGTTATTGCTTACGAGTACTCTCTGGAGTATATGGCTTTGCAGGAATAGTATGGTCTTTAATCATGGAAGCTTTGATAATCAAACTATCTTGGCTATGAGGTCTTCCTTTATTGATCTTTGGAGAAAAATCGATCACCAACCTGGAACCTTTACTCCAACGATCTCAAGGGCTTTTTCTGTTTATGACTTCACTTCTCCGCAGGAAAATGGCATTTCGTTGGTGTTCACTTATGCAAATGCTACCAGAAATAGTTGGAAAATCAGCTTATTTGATCATAAGGATGTTCCGCTACTAGTTACATCCTCTAGTGATGTCAATATTCCTGCTAATTGTTGTGATCCTCAAGGGAGGAATGGCTCCAAATTTTCTCAAAACTTGGACGAAACAATTCTGCAAGTCTTGATTCTCGGCTTAATTTTGGCAATGAATAGACGACCTTCGTCTATTCATATGTTCACTGATTTGCTTTTTTCTCAGGTATTTGCTAGATGTTGTCCAAGCATTACAAGGAGGAATGCTTGGAAAACGTTTTGGAAGGATCATCGGATAGATGGAGCTAGCCTTACTTGGAGGACAATTTTCTCAGTTTTCACTACGGATATGTTTCAGTTCTCCTACTTTTGTAATAGGGCTTCAAACACTTATTGTTTTGATCATGTCTCTCTTTTATTTTGTAATAGCTATAATGGAGGAACCATTACGCTACCATTATAACATATTTGCTCTATCTATCAAAAAAAAAAGATGAAATATAGAGATTCCAATTTTTTGAGCTAATTCTCTTTCTATGTCACACCAATATCAAATAACAGAACGAAGGGACCTAGAGAAAATAGTGTCCATGAGATCACTGTTCTGCTTCGAACGAAGCTTCACTATGATGGGTCGAAAAAGCATCACTATCTCGAGCTTTCACGTTCAAGGGGAGAACGACTGCAAAAAAGAATACGTGTCACTGATGCCATACATCCAACACTTGACTACGGAAAAGAGGGGCATCAAACACTTGATTACGGAAAAGAGGATGAAGTTTACACTGTAAAACTTAGAGTAAGTTGTTCAATACAAACCTCTTATATCGTCCAGGTGCAGGACTTCCTTCTTCATCACTCCTCTCCATTTCAGCTCTCTTAGAAGACGGGCTTCTGCTAGGACGATACTCACCAGGACTCAACGAGTCTTTCTCAGCAACACGGCTAACATAGTCAAGGTTACCCCTCTCTGGTGGACTTGGCCTACGATCATTCTCAGCAATAGTCCTCTCTCTTCGAGGGCTTGCACTATGCTCGCGACTGTAGTGGGACCTTTCTCTTCGACGGCTTGCACTACGCTCACGACTGTGGTGGGACCTCTCTCTTTGAGGGCTTGCACTATGCTCGCGACTGTAGCGTGGCTTCTCTCTTCGAGGGCTTGCACTATACTCGCGGCTGTAACGGGGTCTTTCCCTTCTTGGACTAGGGCTTCTTGTTCTAGCATAGTCAGAATCTCTCTCCCTCACCCTATTGGGGCTATGGACAGGGCGACGAGTACCATAACCATAATCAGGACTTTCTCGTTCTCTACCATAAGGACTAGGACTACGCCCACGATGACCATAGCCATAATCAGGACTACCACGCTGTCTTCTATATGGGCTAGGGGAACGGCCACGATTATTACCACCTCTTCTAGGCGATCTATCACTATTTCTATCAGGGCTATGACCATTTCCCCTGTCATCATCATCTCTGATTGCATATTCCACCGTGATGACTCTATCTACCAACTTGCTGCAAGAGAGTAAAATTGAGTGATTACTAACATAACAAAAACTTTTCTTCTAATATAGATAGATTAATAATGCATAAAAATTTCATGCCTAGGTTTATATACCTATAAAGTTACCCACCTATAGTTTGTAGCATCCAATGCTCTAGTGGCATCCTCCAGGGACTCATAGTGAATGAATGCAAAATTCCTCCGAATCCTTATGTTGAGAATCTTTCCATAAGGATCGAAGTGTCTCTCCAAGTCCGCGGTCCTAGTATGATAGGGGTCGAAATTGATAACAAACAGTGTCTTTGAGGGCCTAGAGTTGGCAGCAGGTTTTCTCGAACTCTCAATCCTCCTGCTGCTACCACGCTCATGCTGCTAGAAATGTTATGGTAAGATCATTACATGAAAAAATTGTCAAAACGCTATGAGAAATATCAGAATTAGATGAAGCTAACAACCTTCGTCCATTCGACACGGAGCCTGCGGCCCTTTCTGCCAAATTCATATCTATCGAGTCCCCTTATTGCATCCTCTGCATCTCTCTCATCTTCCATATAAACAAAGGCAAATCCTGCAAATCATAAGGGGATTAGTACATCAAGAGTTCCAACAGATTCTTGAGCACATCATGGATACCCGTCTAAGATGGGATGACCCTGCTTCATGCAAAAGAGCACAAAAGCATAACACATCAGACATATATAGGACATTCTGAATCTAAAAACTAGTGACTAGTTGAATCAGTTACAGACCTTGAGCTGAACTAAGTGATGGCAAGGAACAAGTAGTCCAAATGTGGATGTTTCATGATAGTATAATGGACAGAGAGTGCCAGCTCGAATTTAGTCTCCCTGAACTTCGAGGTCAGCAACGTTACATGTCTGACTATGAGGTCTGGGCAAAATTGATGAGGTGTGGAAAGCAGCAACATGTTATGCCTGACTATGAGAAAAATGCATGCATGATGGATCGATGGACCCTTCTAAAGAACTAGAAGAGAAAGCATGCCACAGTCAGAAAAAGGAACGTGGTCACTCATCTATCAGCCAAAGATTGTACTGATATTAGAACATAACCCTGCGTCAAATAATTAGCTGAGTGCAACTAATACACTAAAAGCATATACATTATTAATCGTACATCCTGACACCTCAAAGTATCTATCTAACAAGTCTTTCAAGATACCATTCCAGGGCACAGGAAATATGTCCTGGTGGATGCTGCCTCAACAAGCAGGATGCCATGCCATTATATCATCCTCCACCCGTCAACATTTATGAGATTAAAGGCTCATGATACACTAGCCATGAACTTTAAATCCTCACCACTCTCCTCCTTTTCAGTTCATGATATGTTATGATATATCAATCTCCTAACTCCAACACATATATATCTATGAAATTCACGAGAAGCCTTTCTCATTTAATCCTCTTGAACTTATAATCCTAAGTTCCTAACCCTTGTGTAATCCGTGATGTACCTATTATCATATACCAATGGCAATAGAAACCACCAGATATATTCAGAAACTTTTTCGCCCTCTAGACCTATGTTCAGACTGAATAACATTAAGGAATGTAAACGAAACATGTTGCAGGTCTCCTACAGAGTTGACGTAGCATGGACAACTTTAAGAGCCCATTCAGTTGACTTGCATAGAGACACGTGAGTTAGGCATGTGCATATAAAAATGCACTTCAATTGATTGCAGTTCCTTCTGCGCAGTCTCAGTTGAATCCTCCATGTCAAATGCTTTCACCACAACGAAAAAAATGGAAAGTGCAATGCAGCAAACATATAGGATAACATATCATAATTAGTAATTAATTAATTCACTTTTCCAACTAACACACAATAATCTTCCGTATGAAACTACTCATATTCATTAATAACTCTGACAGACTAGATAAACATAGAGCAAGTAATTAGAATAAAATGCACCTTGAATTTGAAGAAATCAAGACCTAAGTCGCATAGAAAATCAAAGTACAGAAGGCCGCCATACTTACCAGACTTCATGTCCACCCGATCAACGTTTCCATATTTTCTGAAAAGCCTTTCCAGTTCAGACTGGCGAGCATCATATTCAAAGTTGCCACAGAAAATCGCCCTCATTACCTACACTGACTATTAGCTAATCCCTGCAAACATATGACTCAGAAATGCTATTTTGACAAAATTATAACTGTTTTTAATCATACTAGAAACTTTCTAAATAAATTAATTTGCATAACAATTAGTTGTATATAATATGCTTCTAGTCCTAAACTAGCATAATTGTCATACCACATCAGCTACAATAACATTAGATCAACGATTTTAGATTCCCTTTCTCTTTGATATAATAGAATACATCAAAATGGTGTACCTACTCTTCTTAACTATTATGAAAGTACTACCTCCAATCCAAAATAATTGTCTTTCTCGGCCTTATTTTAAAAATCCAATATAATCGACTTTATGCACAAATCAAAGCAAAACATATCATTTTTTCCCTTTATATCCTCATTTACATTAGTACACTGTTGTTGATGCACTTAAAAATAGAGTATTAATGCAATCATATGAGGATATAGAGGTATTACTGATTTCTTCTTATTATTATTTTTTAAAAACTCACCCACCGCCCCCTTACAATAAGAAATTAAGAATCGAACCCAGGACCTCTAAGTCATTGGAAGACCTCCTACCCACTAAGTCATTCGATGTTCTCTTAATGATTTCTTACTTTGTGTGAAAAAGTAAAAAGACAATTATTTTGGATTGGAGGGAGTAATAGTTAGTGTTTTACACTCCACTCGAGGTTAATTCGGCAAGAGCCTCCTTGTATCAGAAGGACGATCATGTGTAATATCCGACCTCCCCCCCTTCCCCTGACTACGATGGAGCCTCCACAACTAATACTTCGCATGAACTAAAAATATTAAACCCTCCATCCCAATTAACAAAAAGTGTAGATTTTAATTGACGCATGTTAATATAAAATACAAAAAAAAAATACTAGCATGTGATATATTTTTCACCAAACACCATTGAATTCACAAATTAAAAAAAAAAAATTGACAATCTTCTGGAATGAAAATTTAATTTACCATCATACCATAAACCAATCTAATAAAAAATAACATTTTTAGTTCAGTAATCCAATCAACAAAGATGAACATTACAAATTCAAAGCCAACAAAAGAAATTAATTACTCAGAAATAAATGAAATCAATTTTGAGAGGGAACCGTACCTTTCAAAGTTGCAAAAACCCTAGCCGTAGTGGGCAGGAAGGTGAATACTGTAACTCCCTAAAAGATACTGAGTTTATAAAGGTAAACACTTTTTTTTCACTAAACAAGAAGTCATTGATGGTAATTTTGTTGCACAAATTCTTTTATATAATTAGTGAATGGATCAAAAAGTTTTAATAGAAACATTAAAGTAATTAAGGAAATATTTTTTAATAGAAACATTAAAGTAATTAAGGAAATATTTTTTCTTATTAAATTATAAAGAATACTTTTTTGTAAACAATAAAATGATTAAACCTAAAAGTATTTTCTACATATTATAAAGGTTAATTTTCTTACAGCACCCAGAACTATTGAAACATTTTCGGATTGCCCCCGGATTATTGAAACGATGGCGGAAAGGTAGCCGAGCAAAGCCATTTTCGAGCCGAGAGCCCAAGCTAGCTCATTTAAAATTTTAAATTCAATTGGATTTACAAAAAAAATATTTATATAAACGATTAATTGTAACAAGGTAATATAAACATTAAATTCTAATGAAAAATAACATGAAGTAACATAAATATTTACAACATAATCTGTAAAATGAAGAATTGTCTATTACATTGATCAAAGAGCCTTAAAAAATGAATGATTGGTTGGAAATATGAAATATCATTAACAGTACAATATTAGTATAATTAATTTTATATTTTCTTTCAAAAAATTAATGTATATATACTACCGAGCCGGCTCTCGGAGTTCACGAGCTGAGAACTCAGCTCGCGGCTCAGCTCATTTTATTACGAGCCAAGTTTCGAGCCTCAGCTCTTTTGAGCGACCATCTCGTTTAGTTCGGCTCATGCACAACACTATATGTGGCAGTTATGGCAGAATACTTGGAAGAACGAGAACCCCTTGTAATGTAGTTTCGGGTTTAATTTGTTTTCCCGACGGATCAACAATTTATGTATTTTTTTACAGATATGTTGCTTCCATCATGAGAAACGCTTGCGCTCCTCTTGAATCATGTTCATCAGAAAGTGGTAGATTTTGTAACACATTGTGATATAGGTTGATCTCTAGCTTTTAAAATAATCTTGTTGAAGCCTCTATCTAATAATTTACAAGCATTGGAGAGTTTGATCCAAATCAGAAGGCACATCTGATATAAAGAATGTAACAAAAAATTCAGGGGTAATTAATGACAAAGAAAGTTCTTGGTGCAAAAAAAGTTCAAGGGGTAACAGATAGTTCAAGAAGTAACATATCACATTTAGAACCAAAACTGTAACTAAATATCTTACAGTAGTGTGTCAAGAAGGGAAAAAACTACCAATAATGAGTAAAGCACAACATAGAACTCAAACGCAAATTTAAAATCAATTAGCTAATAACATTTGAAACAAATTTAAATGTGTTCACCATTGATCATTACACACTATCTAGATCAATTATTCTTCAGAGCTTGGAACTGGGAGTTAAAGGTACTGACTCTGTGAAACAATAAAATAAAAATGAGAAAGTTAGTCTTCCGGTCTCTTTATGTGATTTGTTATGTGAAACATGGTTTATCATGATGATTATATGTGAAGATGTGAGGAAAGAAAGTAACAAAAGTTTTAGTAAAATACCTTGTACATTTTGTTCTCTCGGTCTTCTCTATTTCATCGTAGGCATCAATCGAAATATCCTTTATTCTTTCCATTTCTACTTCGAAATACAAAGTATTAATAGCACGTGCAGCCTCCTACATTATGTTTTTGCATAATTTACATTGAATTTCTTGCTCCAATTAGCATATAAATACTTCACCCATAGTCTATGTTCAACCAAAACAAATTCTCTTTGTATAGCATTTTTTAGTCCCCTAAATAAAGAAAAAATAAAATCAGGGGAATATCATAAACTTGAGGGGGGAAAGGAAGTTGAGGGGGCAATTCAAAATTCAAGGATATATTCTGTTGGTTAGTCATTACTATCCAAGTTAGA
This sequence comes from Echium plantagineum, assembly GCA_003412495.2. NCBI lineage: Eukaryota > Viridiplantae > Streptophyta > Magnoliopsida > Boraginales > Boraginaceae > Echium > Echium plantagineum. Next base: position 20,604,883 of record CM016563.1, on the reverse strand, counting down.
GGTTGAAACTCCATGTCGAAATCCTCTTTTAACAACATGACAAACCAAGTTTACAAATCGGTATTCTCGATTTCAATAACTACCACGCCATCAGATATATTCATTGTCTCCGTCCATACCTACGGGCTACGGCACACAAAATCTGACCCTTAAATCAACCTTCTAAGAAGCACCCATCAAGGCATACAAACCTTCTAGAATCCTCCTTAAACCCTTCCTTTAAATGCTTTGGACATATGAAAATTTGTTGAAATTCTTTCTCCTCGTATTTAACGATTACAATAGAGTTGGACATAATATTCAACAAAGCCTGCGCATAGCTCCTTCGTAGTGCAAACTGTTCCTTCTCATTCCAATATACATCAAGAATCCAGCCTCTTTGATTTCCCTCCATGCCATAATAGGAGTAATTTCAAATTCCACATAGTCATGTATCTCTTTTATGACGTACCTCTCCGCCAAATATTTCACAGTAACTAATGATGCATTTGAATTGGGGTGAATCTAAAAAAGGGTAAACATTTAAAATTAACCTAGGTTAGAGTAATGTAGGTGAATCTAGGTCTATTATAATTCTTGTTTGGATATCATTACCCTTCAACAAGTGAAACAATGTAAGTAACAACATGAAAAACAATATATTGTCATCTATATCTTTCTCTTTATTTCTACGTAAAACGTCTTGTTTTTGTTTTCAAATTATTATTAGAATATTAAAACATTAGCAAAACATAAATATCTTTAACAATAAAAAACAAAAGTAACACAATTTTTTGTGTAATTGATATTTCACGTAAGAATTAGTATAACTCAAGTGGTTAGGGTTCGAATGGCCTTTATACTACCTGAACTCAACAATACGATGAAAAGAGACCACCATTGGGAAATGGAAACATAATAAAGATAAATCAATTAACCAATTATCTCAAAAATTGGAATTGTAAAGAAGAAAAAGATGGTTTTTGTATTACCTCAATGTCAAGCAAGAATGAAAGACTAAAGGAGCAGTATGCAATACACCAATGAAAAGAGTTACGCAATACAACAATGGAAAGAGGCGACAATTTATTTATAATAACAAGTGAGGTATATTTTTCTGGATGGATTTAACATTGTTCATTTTTCTTTTCTTTTTTGAAATTAGCGATGAGGTGAGTTTCAAACCCAGGACCTTTTGGTCACTAGCAAGAGTCTTTTCCACTAGGCTATTCGATTAACTCAACATTGTTCATCATTAGTATGATATAATAATAGATAATTAAATACTCCCTCCGTTATTTTTTACTTGTCTTTCTAGACATTTACACATAAATTAAGAAAAAAAATAAAAGATAGTCAAAAAGTACATTGAAAATGTAAAATAACAATCAATTGAAATGATATGATTGGTTTGTTGATAAATTCATAGCAAAAAGTAATCAAAAAGTACATTGAAAATATAAATTTGTAATTAATTATGCTAGAAAGACAAGTATTTAGAAACAAAAATTTGAGGCTAGAAAGACAAGTAAAAGAGAACGGAGGTAGTATGTTTTAAGCTAACAATATATGGATACATATATATTTAAAAGGTGGTATCGACGAATGTGTATACGAATTTCAAAATTAGTTTTTAAAATGAGCTCATTAAACTTATATATAGTAAATATATTTTTGAAACTTAATTATGAGTCACAGTTAATATGAAACAATACTAATTACATTTATATTTAAATCCAAAAATAATAATAATAATAATAATAATAGCTAGGAACTAATATACTCAAAACTTAAAAGGCTAAAAGTGGGCTCAACTTTGAGTCTAAAACATGAGGCCCAGAACTGACCTGGAACCGATGTGAACAGAACCGTTTGGAACCACACCGATAGCGGTTTCATCTGCCGTAGAATCAGTTAAGCAGTTCTTTTTTTAGTCCAAAACCAAACTGAACTAAACCTTGCACGTGCCTAATATATATATATATATTGGGATGACCGAGTTGATCTTTTTCGAGCCGTTTGATTCGGCCCGTTTCGAGTCGAATATCTCGAGTCGAATCGAGGTTTTTAAGTTTATTTACAATAGTACGAGAGTGTATTCTTCCAATTTTCTTCTGTTATACTTGTACACTTTACAATATAGTAGTAACTCGTAGCTACTAAGTGAAGGAGTGAGTGATGACTGATAGTGGTATATACACTTATTAGTTATTAGTAGAAAGCCGCCTTTAATTTCTTACTCATTATTTGGCTATGGATATATCATATATCCGCGACTTCCCCACGTAGCCACGGTTTACCTGATGGATTATGTTTCATTTAAAAACGGCCCAAACCACTCCAAAAAATATATCCATTTCCATTCAAACCCGACCCTAGTAAACAATTTCGACCCGAAAGCTGCAAGAGTACCATATCCAACATGGATAATAATCCATATCACAATGCCTCTAACCCAGTTACTTCCCCCACTGGAGGAACCTCAAGAAGGCACTCCACTTATAGGGGGATCCGAATGAGAGCTGGAAAATGGGTCACCGAGATCCGTGAACCCGGAAAAACGACCCGTATTTGGCTAGGCACCTATCCTACTCCTGAAATGGCTGCTGCAGCATATGATGTTGCAGCCATAGCACTTAGAGGCTCAGAAGCTGTTATCAACTTCCCTGAGTGGGTCCACTCCTACCCACTCCCAGCTAGTCAGTCTGCCAACGATATTCGTGCAGCGGCCTCTGCAGCTGCTGCTGCCAGAGCCCCGCCACACGAATATCAAACCACCACTGATAATAACAATAATAATAACGATGGTACGATGTTTACTAGTTCTGGTTCCGCCTATGGTTCTTATTCATCACAATACCCTCAGTTTCCACCAAATGATCAGAATACTCAATATGGTTCATCACAATTCCCTCAGTTTCCACCAAATGATGAGAATACTCAATATGGTTCTTATTCATCACAATTCCCTCAGTTTCCCCCATATGATCAGAATACTCAATATGGTAGTGGTAATCAAGAATTCGTCGATGAAGAGGCTTTGTTTAATATGCCGAATCTATTGAGGGATATGGCCGGAGGAATGCTTGTTAGCCCACCACGAATGATGAACCCGCCGCCGCCTAATAACGACGGCGACGACTCACCTGATCATAACTCTGGAGGGGGTGGGAACCTCTGGGGTTATAACTATCCTTATTACTATTGAAAGATAATAATGAATTAAGTGAAGTTAATATTAATTAATAATATATTAAAACCTAAATAAAATGCGGCTAATGTGGGAGTAATGATATATATGCATGTAAAAAAATGATTTAAAAATTTATTTACATGCATTACTCTAGGATAGCCATATATAGTATAGGGTCTACATCTTTTTCTGTTGGTGTTTTTGTTTGATTTCTCCTTTTGGGTGTCCTTTTCCCAAAACTACTGCTCTGGTCGTTTTGGTGTTCTCTTGTTTCTTTCCATCACTTCATATATATTTTAATGTATATGTGTGTGGAAGTTGTCAGTAAGTCAATGAAAGTCTATTTTCATATCATGAGGGTCATGTAAGAAAACATTGTACATATATATATATGTATAATCTCATTTTTATCATATCAAAATTGATAACAATGAAGGTGTGTATGTATTTGTGATAATGTAATGAAATCCTTAATATAAGGTTGTTTTTAATATTATTATTATTATTATTCACATCTCTATTATTAATTTATGTATAAATGTGTATGGAGTAATGAGACTGGCAGTGTTTAATATCAGGGGCAGTTCGATTGGGGCCGGGGGGACAAAACTCCAAAACAATTAATGGCGGCTGATTATACACGTACTCTACATTATTTTGCTCTTCAAAATTCAAAGAGTACATACATATATAGGAGGATACGAGATGTTTTCATGCCAATATTAGCTTTTTCATGCAAACATATACACTCACTGCTTTCACCTTTAAAAAATTAAAATTTACGGACGCAGCGCGCACGTATGTGCTATGCATGCGTTCGAAGTTCGAACTCCTTCCCGAGCATGAGCAGTAGTGAAATCGAATGAGTCGTTAATTATATATATAGTTCTACCATTTAGGACGACTCGTCGTAATAAAATAAAGTTTGAGCAAATATATAAACAGAGATGGGCATTGTCTTTAATGTTGATTTGGCCTAGCTGGCGTGAGTAAAGTTTGAGCATTCTTTAATGATGAAGATGATGGACAATGAGTGTGCACAGTTCTTACTCATACAGGCTACAGCTACCGCACTAATAAGTATTATTATGTTATTACTGTATGTTTTTATCTTTTTCAGCCCGTGGTATTAAATGTTGATAGTTGCTCACTTCATAATAATTCTCCAAATTTGACCATCCATCGATCACCATACTTGTATATCATAAATATTCCGGCATTTTCACATATGCACCAGACCGGATTGTATGCAACGACCTTTAATTTCTTTAGGACTTAGATATTTTTATAATATTTTATTAATTTCATACGAACGACATGACGACATTCCCCTAATACTATTGTAGTAACTTCTTTAATTTCTTGTGTATATGTGTTCTCTATCGTTAAAAAACGGAAACGAAATGCACACCATACGGTACCTTTCTATAATAGACATATCTATACTATGCCTATGACAACATTGAACCTTTTTTT